>CAUYRH010070572.1:0-17721 GCA_963574655.1 Perodicticus potto
TGCCTCAGCCTCCCGAGTAGCCGGGACTACAGGTGCCCAAGATGGGATTTTCCCCACCCTATTTCATATATGACATAGAGTTCAGAAAAGTGAGGCACAACATGTAAAAATAGAGAACGGTGCACAGGCTTCAATTGTAAGTCTTCTAACTTTTAAACCCAGTGATCTTTCTGCTTACTGGAAGTTCTATATGGCCTACTGATCCCAGAGGTGCCATGGCCCTTTGAAAACTGGCGGGATGGATGCATTAAGTAAAAAATTATATTTAAAATAATACTCAGATGTCATCTGCCTTTTCTATTGTAGTCTCACTAATGATGCAAAAACAATAGTGGGTAAAGCTGCTGCATTTTAGCTCAAATCAAGCCAGCAGCACTAAGTTGTATGAGTAATTCATTGTTTTTCTCACAAATATGAATACTCACTGTACATAAAAAGAAAATGGTTTCTCTTACAATTACTGTATTTGATGAAAAGACAAATACTTATTTTATTAAATCCCAAACCCTGACATATGTGAGGTTTTTAAAAAATTCTATATGACCAAATAGGAAGTATACATAAAGTATTTGGGCCTCATATCCAAAGCACTCTGTTGCTAAAGAAAAATACACCAGCTGAGTGCAATGTTTAAGTTACAAACTGAACTGATTTTTTTCATAGAACACCATTTTACTTAAAAGAACAATTGTCATATTACAAACTATGATTATTTAGACTTCAGTGTTTGGCAAATATTTTCTCAAAAATAAAACAAAGTGAGCCTGTCACTTTAAGAAAAACAAATGACAATTTTTTGTTGGCAACAATATGTAATTTTCAAGTGAAAATAAGAACTTAGAAAAAATTTGTTTCTACCACTATGAGCTTGCTATCTTCCCAATACTTAAAAGGCTTCCTAATTGAAACAAGTGGTGATGTTAACAAATTCAATTTTTTCTTATATAACAGACATTCCTCCAACACTTGGAAAGAAATCTTTTCAAATTACCCATACACAGAGTTACAAAATCATGCATGGGTAAAAAATCCATTCAAAGAGCAAAACAGATTAATCGATTTTAATGTAACAGCAGAAAAAGATCACAGATACCATCCACGAAAGCACTAATGTGACTTCAAATTCTACATTACAATTTATCTTGAGGAAATTACCATTTCTCAAGTTTTTTGGTCCAGTATTAAAAAGAATATCCATTATTACCCAAATGGTTAGTAAAATCACTCCTTCCTTTTTATATCTTTACATCTATGTTAAACCATATTTCCTTCACAAATTTCCACCAAAACAACTTATTGCACAGAATGGAAATCTTTAGAATTAGATTTGAGACTCTAGTACTCTCTTAATATGGTAACATTAGAAATTTACAACAATGTACTGTTGCAGCCCATATAGCCTATGGCTAGGAGTGAGAGTTATAAGAAATACCTGTATTGCTCAAATACGGAACACCTGGGTGGAAAGGGCATGGAAAGGGATTTAGCTCTCCTAACAAGCATGGGAGCTCGCGAGATGAGAGCAGTGGTGAATTGGCAGTCTCTACACCTGTGGTGTTGAGAGGCACGAGATCAGCCTTATATTAGGCCGGAGGAGAAGGCAGTCAAGGAGCGTGCAGATTCTATCACGGACCCACTTACTCTGACTCTGTCTCCTCTTCTGCCTGCAGAAAGCCAGCACGGTGTCTCTCTGCTAAAGAAAACTAAGCTCTGCTAAAGACTAAGATCTGTCTTTCTAAGAAGACTGCTTCATTCTCTCTGAGTCTCTCTCCGCTCCCCCCACGCCCCCTCTCCCAGCTAAAGTACATAGCCCTCAGGCACCTAAGAGAAACTGAACCCGAACAAGATAACTTATCGGTCCACGTCCGGAACCTAGTTAAGCTGGGCCGGAGACCTGGCCAGTCCTGGGCCCTGACAAGTGGTGTCAGAAGTGACATGTGACAATGTACTCTTCTTATTTTTTTTAGAATTTCATAAAAATGTTATTTATGCAAACAGGTAATAGATTGATATTTTAATATGAATTAAAAAATATACTGGATCAGTGCCCATTGCACAGTGCTTACAGTGCCAGCCACATACACCGAGGGTAGTGGGTTCAATCCAGGCCCAGGCCAGGTAAACGACAATGACAACTGCTCCCAAAATAGCCGGGCGTTGTGGGCGCCTGTAGTCCCATCTACTCAGGAGGTTGAGGCAAGAGAATCACTTAAGCCCAAGAGTTTGAGGTTGCTGTGCGCTGAGATGCCACAGCACTCTACCAACGGCGACACAGTGAGGCTCTCTCTCAAAAAAAAAAAAAAAGAATCCTAAAGTTTTTCTCAATTTTAATCTCTAAAACAGTAAACATTTTATAGACACAAAAGCTCTTTGAGGTCCTCAATAACTTTTATGAGTATAAATGACAAAAATACAAGAATTATTATCTACTCTGTGTTCTTAGGTATAAATGCTTTTATAAAACAAATCATACCTGGGGATTATTTTCTTTGGTTTTTATAATGCAATAAAAAATTTGAATTAATTGTCAAAAGATAAATATCAGGAGACTGTATGTCAGTAATAACAGATACATCCTCCTTCCTTCTTTAGGGGGAAAAGAACCTCAGAAGACCTGAGCACATGATTTCTGCCTGGCAATGGTCATTGTGACAGAGCCTGAGTGGTGGTGTAGCATCAGCAGCTCTCTTCAAATAGAATATTCACTCTCCATTTTGCCCCCATCCCCAACACTTCCTACCATCTTACACTTGGCCAGCCACACACATTCACATTACCTGCCTTGCCTTTGCATCACAGAAAACATAAAAAAGAAATGATACTTGTACCTTGCACTTCTATAAAAGGATAAAGCTGCTTGTGGCCAGACTGACCACAGTCAATGGCTCTACCTACCCTAGCCTCTTCCAGCATCTCCATTAGTTGAGGGGTTCAGTATACAGGCACATCTGTACCCCAACTAGGGATCTGAGCCTGCAACTCCTGTCATGGAAGAACAGCAGTCTTTAAAGCTAGAAGGTTGGTTGAGGCCAGACACTAGCAATCCTTAACTGAAACAATGGGAGAAATAATAGAGAAGATTTATTTTCTGTAATTTCACAGTAATTATAATAATTTTCTCAATGATATTCCCATTACTCCATAAAGTTGCTTCTTTCCATTGGATATTTTAGAGCGATATGACAATCTTGAAAGAACATTACCACCTACTCACATACCAAATTCATACAGTTTTTTTAAGACTAGCTATTGACAAAGTAAAATGCTACTTCAGTGGAGTGGTTAAACCTGAATTTCTTATTTTTCTGGAATTAGTGGAACCTTAATTTGCATATAACATGTAATGAATTACCAGTTTTACAATGACAACTAGTCTCTGTATTTTCTTACAGGTTTATAAAAGGAACTAAGAATAAGCTTGGCTGTAAACAATTTCTAATTGGTAAAAGTTAATTATAAAAATTCAGCCTTTATAAAAATTACATCCAAATGTCAAAGCATTGTGAATATTCTTCTATCTATGCCAAAGCAAAACTCTGGTAAAACACTCAAAACTTTCTTTTTAACCAACCCTCCAACCAGGATTAGCCAGAGCTCAATTCAACAGCAGATATATGGAGGTGTTAGTTGCATACCACTGTTGCACCCACATAGCCTATGGCTAGGAGGAGTGAAAATTATAAGAAATACCTGTGCAGCTCAATAATGGAACACCTGGGTGGAAAGGGCATGGAGAGGGATTTAGCTCTCCTAACAAGCATGAGAGCTCGTGAGATGAGAGCAGTGGTGAATCGGCAGTCTCTACACCTGTGGTGTTGAGAAGCACGAGATCAGCCTTATATTAGGCTGAAGGAGAAGGCAGTCAAGGAGCATGTGCATTCTATCACAACCCGCTTACTCTGCCTCTGTCTCCTCTCCTGCCTGCAGAACGCCAGCACGGCGTCTCTCTGCTGAAGATTACTAAGCTCCGCTAAAGACTAAGATCTATCTTTCTAAGAAGACTGCTTTACTCTCTCTAAGACATACTCTGTCTCTCTCCAGCTAAAGTAGATAGGCCTCAGGCACCTAAGAGAAATTGAACCTGAGCAAGGTAACTTAGCGGTCCGTGTCCGGAACCTAGTTAAGCTGGGCCTGAGACCTGGCCAGTCCAGGGCCCTGACAAGTAGTGTCAGAAGTGACATGTGACATACCACTATATAAAATCATGTTACAAAAGCAAATAAGTAGTAATCTACATTCTTAAGAGTATCAAAATTCAAACATCTTTCCTGTAAAGTCAGAAATATAATCCAAAACACAATACTCATCCTAATAAATCTTTCACTTTTGAAGGAATTACCATGTAAGTAAAACTTTACATCCCAACTACCATTTTTCTAACTCCAAGATTTATGTAGTCATCGACTCACCAATGAATTAGACTTTAAATACATATGCATTGCTCATAGCTAAAAATTCATTTTCCCATGAAAATGCTATATTAAATGACATAAAGTTTCCAAGTTAGTTCACAAAAGCCTATTTAGCCCATAATCTATAATATACGTAAAGATTTTGAATTCCGAAGGGAAAATAGAAAATTTCTCGTGTTGTTTTTCTTTTTCCATTAGGAGTAATAATATTTTTTTTTATATAAGCCAAGTTTATGCCTATCACCAGCAAAGATTTCTAGACAGGGGAGTGACATACGTGGAAAAAACTCCAGAGACTTTAATAAGAGTTTGAATGACAAGCGTTGAAGAGTTTGGGAACAAGTATGTCTGTGTAATAAGAACATGTAGCGGAGTGGAAGCAACTAAAGGAAGAAGTTTGCATATAAAAACTGACAGACCTGCAAACTAAATGGTTGCTTTGGTAGATAAGGAGAACTAAAAAAACAAAACTAAACAAAACTAACCCAGGGCCACCAGGAGAATGGGGATACCTTTTAAAGAGAAAGGGGAACGCGAACATTAGATGTACAGCAGATCAATAAGGAGAATCCTGTCATTTCCACCTATACTCACTCAACTTCAAGCAGGCTGTGTCCTCACTATTCACTGGAAGAGCAAACACACTTCTGCCTCAGGCCCTCACCCTGGATGCACAATCCTCAGATAGCCATAGGGTTCAATCCTGCACTTTGCTCAGGTATGTATACGAATGCGTCCTCATCCAACAGGCATTCCTGACCACACTACTAAAATGCCTATGCCCAACCCGCCTCATACCTCTGCCACCCTCTGTTTCTTTGCCAAGCTCTACCGCTGATCATGAACTTACTATTACTGCAGATCATCTATTTCTTGTATACTGTCTTTCCCCTCTGTAAACTACTCTGTAGGGTTTTTATAACCTATAAAGGACCTAATATGTTATGACACAATTGACAAATATTTGTTGAATAAAGACTACTCAATAGAGATATAAATTAGTGAGTCATCTTCATAGCAACACTAATTAGAAGACTTAAGAACATATCCTTCAACCATCCAAAATTTTTGTGAAATGACAAAGAGCGTTGTCATGTTAAAACAAGAAGATATTAACGATGTAAAGTCCTTCCCATCCCACATTCCGATTCTCCCCTGCCTTCAAGCAGCTTCCTTAAGATGTTCCAACTTTTCTAATCTTCTCACTACTAAATTCAGATTCTCTGAAAAGGTGATGTATAGAGCTCTCTGATAACAGAAATGTACCACAATCTGCACTGTCCAGTGTCACAGCGGCTAATGCTGAGCATTTATAGTGCATTTAGCACACCCAAGAAGCTGGATTTCAGGACTAGTTAATTGTAATTGCCACATGTAACTAGCAGCAACCATCTTGAACACCACAGCTCTAAATAGTTCTGTTTTTAATAAAGACTGCTAAAATTACAAAAGCAGCACTGGTAAGTATTACAGGACTCATTAATTCAGAGTTTTGTCATTAATTATACTGGGTTTTTCAACTTGGACTGTGAAAAAAAGTAAAATTAATATTCTATATTTGTCAACAAATTATGAAAAGGACCATGGCTATAATTCTTCCCAAAAACTAAATAAAGAATACTCATAAAGTTATACAAGTCAGTCTACATACATTTCATATCTAATATGTTTGAAATGCCTAACTGCATTTAATATGTTAAAAGTAACTTTCCTATTGTTAAAACACCAGTTTTCACTTTAACTTTGAGTTCTGGTAAATCATCAAAATAGTTTTAGGTATTAGAAATTTCTATGGACAAAGATTTAAGTTTCATTGCATTATCTTTCTATATGAAGTTATTTGTTTAGCAAATTTAAGGAGCAATAAAAGTATCAGTGTTCAATTAATAAAATCCCAAACTAACATAGTGATTTATTCTCAGTAGGAATAGGAGCACTAGAATGGGATATATTCATCACTTGATCCTTAAGTCATTATTAGTTTGGCCAAGCAGTATTAACCACAACCAGAATTCTAGGGCAGAACCTCAAGTGACATTAGGGAAAAAAACACACTGATTATAAATTTCTGAAGAGTCTACCACTTAACATTAATTCCACCGTGTTACACTAATTTCTCTAAAACTTAAGTCATTATGTGGCATTACTTTCTGTTAAAATTACCTACCCAAATCCCTCTTATCTTTTGATCCACATTTTGATTGCTCAATTGTAGCACATCTTGTTCTGGTAGGCATATACTGTTTTTGTCCTGTTTCAAAAAAGTTCAAAAGAATTTAATGGTCACGACATAAGGAATATTACCATTAGATTTCAAATTGGGCAAAAGCCTTTTATGGTCATGTCTATGACAGAGTTTGCCAAGACACAAAAACTTTGCAGAATCTCTACTAAGTACATCTATGATACTCAAAACCTTTTACAATCTTCTTATTCCATTTCCATTGGTATTTTTGACTGGAAAACTCCAAAGCAATTTTATTACCAGTTTAAGCTGGGACAGGAGCCATTCATTTGACAAGCTACAAGGCCAAATCTGGACAGGAGAGCCAGGTATTGAAAAAAGTTGCCTAGAATTTTTGCTAATTATAGTACAAATGACTTCAGCCTTTTCCCAGAACTCAATGGAGTATTAAATTACAGTATGGAATGTTACCAAAGTAACACAAAGAAACCAGGTATACTATTTCTAAATTTCTTATTAGGTAGAGTACACATTTTCTTTGAAATGTTTCTTTTTTTCTCAAAAATGAAAAGTAAAAATAGACTACAAAGGTCTATGATTGTTCTGCCAATGACTGAAAGCGTAGTTACTTATTCAATTTAAATGATGGTTCATAAATATAAGTGTTCTTCAAATCAAGTGGCAAAATTTAGTTTAGCCTTTGATAATAAAGGACAATTTCCCCACAAGCTCCAAATATAACCTCCAAAGGATATTAGTTTAAATTCGTTTCATAAATGAAAACTTCCACACAAGCTCCAAATATAACTTCCAAAGGATATTAGTTTAAAAACTAAATTTTTCTAATCATCAAAAAAATTATTAAATGTGCTTTACTCTTTCTAATAAAAAGACTTAATTGTAAATAGTTATATTCCAGCTTATATCAATAAGGAATTACATGTATTTAGTATTAAATAGATTTCTATTTCAAAACAAAGATGTTTTGTAGCACTATAATCAATAAATTACACACACTTAAAAGTCAGTATGACTCTATTTATGCTTCAGCCCTGATTGTAAGAGCTTTCATACTTCAAAAAGAAGAAAGAAAAAAAATGACTAAAAATAAAAATCCCTGCCATATTTGAAAGAACTAAGTTAAACTGTGGTCAACTTTGAACTAATGATGTATTTCCTATAAAATTGAGAAAAATTCTTAAAAACGTTTTTATATCTACGACAATCCCTTGAAAACTTACTTACACTGTGATAGTTTTATCATTCTACACTCCTCTAGCTCTTATATAATTTCTTTTTTTTTTTTTTTTGGCATTTTTTGGCCAGGGCTGGGTTTGAACCACCACCTCTGGCATATGGGCCCGGCGCCCTACTCCTTTGAACCATAGGCACCGCCCTCTTATACAATTTCTTTTGATAGAGTCCTGAATTTGAATATATATATTCATTTCTAATTATTTTCTATCTTTCCTTCACACATGTAAATTTCATCTTTTTCTAATTAAAAGTGCACAAGGCTTCATTTCTCAACAGTAACCTAAAGAGAGAGTATTTTTTAATATACCTGCTAAATGCAAGACACATCTTTACTTTCTCAGTTTTAGACCATGTACATAGTGACACTGTATTATGATGCAGTGTTAGGTGGTCTCAATTTATTTTTTTATTTCAGATTAATATGATGGTATAACAATTAGGTTACAATGTCTGCATTTGTTAGGTAAAGTCCCTGTTACAGTTGTGTCTCCTCCACCCAGGTGGTGTGCCATATACACTCACACTGTGCCTATTAGGTGGGAGCACACCAATTCCACCCCTTTCCCCTGTCTCCCTTCCCCTCCTCCCAACCTGAATTGAGTTTCTCTCTTTTGTGGATGTGCATTACTTCATCTACTGGCTTCATAACAGTATTAACTATATTGGATACTTGCTTTTCCATTTTTATGATACTTTACTAAGAAACGTGTTTCAACTCCATCCAGGTTAATACAAAAGATATAAAATCTCCACCTTCTTTAAGGCTTGCTAGTACTCCATGGTATACATACACCATGGTTTATTAATCTATTCATGGGTTGATGGGCACTTAGGTTGTTTCTACATCTTGCATGATCTAAATTTAATTGCTGAAATCAGGGTTATTTCCTAAGGCAGCTATACTTCTGAGAGCTTAGTGGCACAACTATGTTGAATGGAAAAGTATTATTGCTACTCCATCAGCTATTTTTTCCCCAGTTTAATACTGACATTCATAATACAATTACCACATTAAACTCCTAAAACGGTTTGCTTCTTGACTTCAAACCAACTTTGTGGACACACTATCCCAATTAGCATCCCAATTAGAAAGACAGCATGGTCTATAGATAAAGGACCACAATAGCAAGCAATTTACTCAAGACAACAGTCAACCAGCTGGTGTGAAATCAGAAACTCCAATTTTCTACCATTTATTTCAAATGGAAAATAAAATTACTTAGTAAATATTTTTCAAGGGATACATACACAAAAACACTTTTTAATTATCAGCAATTCAGACACATGCCTTCTGAAATTAGGTAACCTTCTTCCAAGGGCACCTCCTCAAATCTCACTTCATCTTATATAACATCTTCATTATTCCTTATCTAAAGTCTTGAACAAGTGTCAACATTTGGCTTAAGTAATATTTTCTCACTTTTGCACAGTAATATCTTCTTTTGTTTATAATCTATATTTTTATATACACAATACTATCTCATGTTATAAAGTGCACTGTCTATATTAAGAGTTCACAACTATCTATCTAAAATCTTTTTATTCTTCCAACTAGAAAACTGAACTGTGTTTAATCTGTTTCTTATTTGGTTCATTAAACCAATAGCCTTAAGACAAAAAAAATCATCCTTTTCTCTCTTCCTTTTACTATCATAGTCATTATTCCTATATTTATACCACTTCTCTGTTTTCCAACTTCTTACAACAAGCTTCTCAACCTCATTCCCTTTCACTGGTTTTGAAAGAGCTTTTCTACACATAACATCAAAAATAAATCAACAAACACTTTTGAGCACCAATGATATCCAAGCAAATAATTTCAAAATAACACTATTCATTAGGACAGAAGTATACCCTGGATGCTGGAGAAGCACTTGGTCCAATATACAGAGCAGGGAAAATATTCTCGAGGAAACAACCCCTGAACTAAATCTTCCAAAACCAGAAGTAATTAGGCTAGAGAGAGGAAGACCAGAGGGGATTCCAGACAAAAGGAATATCAAGTGTAAAGACAGGGAAATAAGTAACACTGGGTGATGAGAACCAAGGCTACCCTGTGTTATCATAGTAATGATAAATGAAAAGTGAAGAACAGTGGAAAACGAGGCCAGAGATGTGGATGGGGGTCAAGTCACAGTCTGTCTTGAACTCAGACATAAGCAAGTGCACATGCCTTACAGAGACAAAACTTCTCCCATCACCCAGTAACTGTGAGAGACAGAAGTATTCTAGCTTGGGCTGACCTAGTATCTTGTGCAGCCCAAATTCCAAGATTACCCTGAAAATTGGAAATTAAAATATTTTGTCAAAAAACATTAAACAGTGTTTGATGTCAATCAAAACCCATAAATGTCTATGGGACTAGGCTCTGTCTAGCTATTTCCTAATTCTGAGATGGTCTATAAACAAAATCAGAAACTCTTTTCAAATACATGTTAAAAATCAAATTTAGAAAATCCATAATGCATAAAAATATTTATATCTTGCATAGTACAATTATTAAACTATAATGAAATATGGAGGTAGCTGAACATATGTTTTTAAAACTCTGTGTGCTAAATAAAGCATTCACTTCATGAAGGAAAACTGGAGTCCCATGTAAAATCTTCCACATGTATGCATGTGTGCCCATGTATCTCCAAAATACTTTTTCAAAGGGGTTTCATTGAGTTTTGCTTTGTTTGGGATGAAAAGAGATTTTGTTCCACAGTACTACACTGTTTCCCCAACTCCTTATTTGGAAGAAGGTAAGAAAAAAGAGAAATTGTGCTACATGGTAAGCTTGTCAGTAATCAGAAAGAAGACTTTACTTTCAAAAGTAACACTAGGCTCTAACGACACTTAAAACCCACAACACAAATGACTGTGCCCATTTAAGATTCTAGGAATTTTTCTTTTTATGAATACAATACCTGTAGCAAAAAAATACTACATGAAATGCTCCATGAAAAGATATGTAACATATTTTCCTTTCAATCTGGAAAAAATATAACAAAGCTACGCTACACTTCAAAAAGCCACCGTTAACATAGTTCTTTATTTGTTCTTTACCTCTCTGCTCAAACAAAATTAGGACTAGGAAAATTTTTTCAGTAAATTTCTTATTTAAAATATTTAAGAAACAAAACTTACTTGTGTCTGCTTGGCTCCCCACGCTGATGTATCTGTCATTGCCAGGAAGTGCTGTCTGGTAGTACGTGGTCTCCTCTTGCTGAGGGGTCTTGGCATTCTTTGCAGTAAGAAAAGCCACTGCTAATTCCAGATTTCCATTACTATCCTTCAAATATCAAGACGGGAACATCAAATGCTTTGAAATAATTCTACATACTCTATTAAAATTTAGACGATTCTCTCCATAATAACTAATCCGGTGAACTCCCATAGGTGACCACCTCCCTGCAGTGACCACTTCCTTAAGTTGATCTAATTTTCATAGACCAGACATGCACATGACTGTATCAGGACAGCTTCCCTAGCTCCTTAAGTTACCATCTCCATACGTCGTCCAGTTTATAACAGTCCCTTAGGTGGTCAACTTATAGAGGTCCTACCATATATTATAGCAAAAACCACTTTCATATTTGAAAGTATTTTATTTGTGATTCTAATTTTATAGTGTAAATTCATCATGTCAAAGTATACTGTTTCAACAGTAATTCCTTATTAATTAATATAACATGAAAATTAATTCTCTAATTTCTTTGTTTTGCACTACTTTCCTATCTGCTTAATAAGGGTCAATCACAAATTGTACTTTTAAACAAATAAACTAAAAAATAGTTTTCTGGAATTTGCCATACCAAAGAGTACAAAATGAATACTTAAAATAGTACTTCTGCAAACAAGGATAATAAAAGATATTCCCTTCAATGTGGGCATCAGATATATACCCTGGAAAAACCTAACAAGCAAAATTTCAAGGACTCATAGGCAGAAAATACCAAAATGGACTGAAGCTTGACAGAGAGACACATAGAACTCTAGACAGAAATACTTAGTACTGTCAAGACAGTAATTCTAACCCAAATTAAATACTGTAAATAAAGTTTGCATAGTTTTCATCAAAAACATACCTGTACAAAATGATTCTAAAGTTTATTTAAAAGAAAGCAGATACAAACTAAGAATTTTTAAAATGGCAAAATAATGAGAAAAGACTTGCCCAGTAATATCTTCATATTCTCTGTATGGTTGACGACAAATAAATAAAATATATAACACTGGCCCTATCTTTGTAACAGAAAGCAAAACCACGGAAAGTTGTGTAGGCCCTAAGAACGTAAGCACCCACAGGAATGTAACAAGAGGGCAGTGGAGGGTTTTGGAAAGGAATGAGAAGGTGTAGACTTATATTTTTAAAAGGTTCACTCTGGCTCTATATTAAGAGTAGACTAGAGGACATAAAGGGCAGAAGCAGAGGATCCAACATTATTTGATGTCTTATTAAATGTGTGAAGTGACAGAAGTAGGATCAGGATGATTCCAAAATTTTAGGCTCAAATAACTGGGAAAAGTAAGTACTCCCCTGAAATCTACCCTACCTCTAGCAGTGCCAGCAGCCAGTAAGGAGAGAAAATAAGTGTGCAGTTTGAAAAGCACCCCTGCCTTCAAGCAAGTTACCTGTCACAATCATTCTAAGTTTCGCAAATGACTCATCCAAATATGGGTATAACATACACTAGTGTTGGACAAGTAAACTACTTACTAAATAAATTGAAATAACAAAATCTAACACTTAATATGCCAAGAAATATGCTAATCATTTTTCATATACTACTTCACATGATAACAAAAACTAAGGCAAGAATTTATACAAATTGAAGGTCATTTACTTTGTAGAGATAAAATTAAATTCTCAAATTAAAAGTGTTGAAATTGGCCCGGCACCCATACCACAGTGGTTACAGGGGCTGGCCACATGCAGTGAGGCTGGTAGGTTAGTGGCCCGGGCCAGCTAAACAATGACAACTGCAACAAAAAAATAGCCGGGCATTGTAGCGGAGTACAGAGTCCCAGCTAATTTGGAAGCTGAGGCAAGACAATCCACTTAAGCCCAAGAGTTTGAGGTTGCTGTGAGCTGCACCACCACAGCACTATACCACGGGTGACATAGTGAGACTCTGTCTCTAAAGTAAATAAATAAATAAATAATAAAACTAATTAATGACACTATATTGCCCAGAAGTAAAACTCTCTGTCAGTATATAACTAGGAAAGTCAACTCATTATGAAATATCTTACAAATTTATAAAGAGCAACAATTAGGACTTGAGTATACGTTTTGCCTTAGCTACTGGTAACTGAAACAAAAATTTACCCCGGCAAGGTGATAGGTTTAGCCTTATACTCAGTGATATACTATTTATAATGGGAAAGGTACTTTCTGAAAATAGACATGGAATGATGTAATCATGCTATTTACCAAAATACAGAAAGGATTAGTAACCATTTAAATGACATTATCATAAAAATCATAACATTTCAGCTGCTTCCATAAATACTTACAATAGCTTCATAAGCCCTTCATTAAGGTACTATTTCATCATTTTCCTGATGGGGAAATTAGGTGAAGCAAAGCTTCAATCAACTGTGGGAACCTGGGATTAGGCTGCTTTGGTTTTTACTCCAGGTTCCTCCACATACCACCTGTGTGATCCTGGATAAGTTACTTTAATAAAACTCTCTGTTTCACCAGAGTCGAAATGGGAATCTACTCATAGAGTTATGAGGATGAGTTAGCCCATGTAAAGTATTTAAAATAGTTATTATCATTATGATGATTTTGATTGCAATCATTCCAAAGATAAATTCTTTCTAGAACCAATAAAGAACTTTTGGCTCAAAATTGAGAATTACATAATTAACTTTGTCTCATGAAGCAAGTTCCAAAAGATCAGAGCTGGGTCTATAGCTATGATAGCAAAGTGCTAATTGTTTTTAGCCTCTAATAGCAATAGACAGATAACCTTAAAATACTATTCAGTTCCATCTCCTGAATATCTTTCATTCACTTGATCTTCTTCAATGCAAATATCTATGGGATTTAACTCATCTAAGTATCTCTGTGTAGAAATGAGGTTGCACTAAGATATATACAAAATGATGCATTTTGTTTGTTGTGTATACTGAAAACTTCGAAGGTGAATGTTCTTAAAGTATAATCAGTTGAATGGAAGCCAATTCACATTTCTCCATTTTGAAAGAAAAAATATAAACTTTGGCCCTCTGTCAATTTTCTACTTTTCCATTTTCCTCTACATCAGCAGTTCTCAACCTGTGAGTCGTGACCCACAGGAACTGTATTAAAGGCCTGCGGCATCAGGAAGGTTGAGAACCACTGTTCTACATCTTACTCTAACCCACTCCGCACACTCCATTTAAACGCCAAAATCACCCGTTAAAACTAGGATTCACATCCCACCATGTTGAGAGAACATCTGTCACTGGAAAGCACTGCAGGTGGGACCCAGACTGCCGAAGGCTAACATGCTCGAAATGACAGTATGTAAACTGGGGACGGTGCTCTGCACAAGTCCACTGCTGTGACTCTGCTCCTACTACACGTCAAACTAAAAACTCAACTTTCAAATATAGCGTGCAGTGGAGAAGAGGGTACACCACAAGCTGTAAGTCATAAAACAGAGGCCGTACCTTCAAGGCCTGCTGTAGTATCTGGGTGTCATTAATGCCGGTGATTTCTCTCAGCTGATTCAAAAACGTCTGCTGGTGCTAGTAGGAAGGGGAAAAACAAAAACCATTACATTCTAAACTCAAAATAATATGCAACGAAAAGAAAATAAATGACCTTTGAGTTAAAAATTGCAGAATAAACTACAATAAAAATATAGAGCTTGAGAGAGACTAAACAAAGTGAAATCTTTTAGAATGAGCCTTATTCCATCTCATTATTTCCCCAAGATAACCTCTTTACATGACTTCAGTAAGAAGTCTTAACTGAATTTAACACTTTCCGTCCCATTCTTCATTCCTTTATTTATGCCTCCCAAGAAGAAAATGACTGATTTGCACAATGGTGAAAAAATCCAGGAGAACGATGCCTGGGAAGTTTGAGAAGACATTCTCATAAGGGCCCATTACTAAATGGACAGCTACATAATGGGCATCCTAAGATTTTCAAGGAAGAAAGAGGACTGCTCTGCTCTCTAATGTAACTGTCATGAAAGATTCTAAATTGAACAGATCATTTGCCCCCATTTGCTTCAGCCCTCTTTCTATCCTAACTGTCCATATAAATCAATTCTACTGAAGAGGAAAAAAGTAGGACAGGATTCCATTATCTAGCCCCCCCCACCTCATCGTCCCTAAAAAAAGAAAAACAACCACCTTCCTCTTTACACTGTATTTTTTAAAGCAGGTTCCCAAAAACCATAAAATAGCACATGAAATAGAGAAATCACAAAGGATATGACAGGAAAAACAAGTCTAGTCACCAGAATAAAGATCAACTGAAATCTTTTTGCAAATGTTTGACATTGATCTCAGTAATAATTCAGTTGAAACTATTCAATGAATGCTAAAACTTAGTGCAAGTTTGCTAAGAAATTTATATAGTTTCAAACTCTAGGTCTACAAATTATAAAAAGAGAAACAATAACTTCACAGTGAAAGACCTAACAGTCACCACCTTAACCGAGGGATCGAAGTTAATATTCCCGATGAGACAACATGGCAGTGAGTGCCTCATGACACCCTGCAGCCTGCGATTCAGCCCTGCCAAAGATGCATGACCTACATCTAATCCTGAAGAAGCATCAGACAAACTCAAACTGAGAGAAGAGACACTGTGCAAAATAATTGTTCTACTGCTTTCAAAAATGACTACATCATCTAAGACAACTCAATCGGTCTCCACATTAAAGGAGACGAAAGGTCCGGGGCAACCAAATACAATATAGGAAGCCTGACTGTATCTCACATCAAATATTGCACAAGTAGGGACAACTGCAGAAAGGTGAACATAGACTGCTTGGTAATGATACTGTGTTAACAGTAAATTCCTGAACTTGGTAACTGCAGTATGGTAAGAGAATATCTTTTTTTCATAGAATACAGACCTGGAAACATCTAAGTGAGACAGTGGAATGATGTATGCAACTTACTCGCAAGTGGTTCAGGAAAAAGAAATGAAGGTATGGAAGTTCTTTGTATTAGTTTCACAACTTTAAATTTGAAGTTCTTTCAAAATAAAAAGTTCTTAAATGTTCTGCATTCAGAAGTATTGTTGTTAAAACCATAAAATATGCATTTCAAAACAGGCCTGACAATTTAAATGTGCATAAAATATATATTCAGGAATCAAAAGGCCTAAACAAATTACATAAAAAGTTCAAGTGAAGGCAGTCCAAGTATCTTTTACAGAAACCATATGTATCAATTAGAAGCTATATTCAGCTACATGTAACAGACTCTCACCTAAATAGCAGTTAAACATTCTGGAGAGTCTTTTTCTTTCCCCCCTAATTTAAGGAGACTGGAAGTGGGCAGACCGGGTAAGTATACCCAGCACGAGTTCCTCATGTGGGACTTTCATTAGATCTGTCACGGCATGGTCTCCCCCTCCAGCATCCTGCCCAAGTTCTGGGTAGGAAAAAGGGAAGAACAAAGGAGGCTGGGAAATGAATTTTAAAGATAGGCAAAAGCTGCCATGAAAATGAAATCAGGGTTCTAGTAGTAAAGCAAAGAAAAAGAGAAAAAGGAAAAAATGCCAAGAATGCTGAACTTAAAAAATCTCTTCCTTTTTATAGAATCCCAGAACTACAAACAATACTAAGCATTCATGTAATCCAGGAAAAAAAAAAAATCAAAGAAAATAAATATTTGGTGAGAAATAGCTAGCAAACAGCAATAAATATAGTTTTCCTAAATAAATACTGATTTCCATCCTCCTTCACCTCAGAGTTCTTCTCCTTACCTGTCACCCAACCTTCCAACCCTATCTGCAGCACATCCATGTTCCTTAGAGAACTTTCCAACACTACTAACTGGCAGTTAAAAGAAATGCACCATAAATACCAAGTCTAAATGTAATTCTCCCCCAAAATGACATTGCACAGCACTATATGCTAAGTTCATACAGAGTTACATACATTTCAGGGAGCAGGAAAAATAAAAACTCAATGCCAGAAAACATGGTTTTTACAGAAACATGCATTTTCAGTTTCAAAATCCCAACTTGCAAAATCCTTTGGAACACAGTCTACTTCTAAATTAGAGTTTCTATATTCTGGAAAACACGCAGGTAAACAAAACTTTTATGAATCAAATCATATCCTTGAATTAGTATATCTGCAGTTTAAATGAAATAGTATGTATTTGTCTTTTATTTTTGTTGCTAATAATCAGATTTCAAATATAGCTTGTCCAATTAAATCTTTATGTATCTCTAGTTTCTATATTTAAAAATGCATAATTAACTTACAATCCCAAAACAAACTACCCATTTACTAAGAAAATAGATATACTCTAAATAGAACCTTGAAACTAGAACACTATGTAATTCTTAGCAGTTATTTGTATCACAAACAATTCCTTAAAGCAAATACAGTTTTCAGTCATTCTAATTACTTATGTAATACACCCTATGGTACATGAGAAATTCCATTTATCTAGATATAATTAAGAAAGTATTTTTTATTTATTTTTTATTTATTTATTTATTTATTTATTTATTTATTTATTTATTGAGACAGAGCCTCAAGCTGTCACCCTGGATAGAGGGCTATGGCATCACAACTCACAGCAACCTCCAATTCCTGGGCTTAAGCGATTCTCCTGCCTCTGCCTCCCAAGTAGCTGGGACTACAGGCGCCCGCCACAACGCCTGGCCATTTTTTGGTTGCAGCCATC
>CAUYRH010070574.1:0-25060 GCA_963574655.1 Perodicticus potto
AGAGCCAGTGGGCTGGATGACAGGCAAGGAGGGGGACCTATAACGCCCACCAGAGACTCCAATAGCCAAAAAGGCTGGACAACTGCTGAGGAGACACTTGTGCCTTGGTGTCTCCTTCACTTTACGCTTGGGACTAAATGTGGAACTCCCATTTCCTATGCCTAGGTCAGTTTCTTGTGAATTTCCTAGGCCTGAATTCCATGGATGAACTGTGTCCATTCATTGATGCACTCATTCTCCTTCCCCCCGGCGGAAGGGACTGCATTCATTCGTTTCCTGGTCAAGGAACCCATACACCTATATATACCCTGAGGCTAGAGGCCTAGAGGAGGAGATGGAGAAAGACCGGGAGAGGAACGGAGACAGCTTCTCTCTCCCTACTTGAAATCTGTCCCACTACCAGGAGCTTTGGTGTTTTCTGTATTCTTTTCTGTAAATCAATTCTGTCTTATCACGGACGGGTGGGGGGGGGAATAATGTAATGAAGAATAATAAAATACATGTATTTAATGTCAAAAAAAATAAAAATAAAAATAAAAGCTCAAAGTCTTAAACCCAAAAAAAAAAAAGAAAAACTGTAATGAAGTGAAGACTATCACCACAAAAGTGAAATTCTCATGTACATCAATGTACATCAACACAAATCAACCAGCAATAATCAACATATTGATTGGAACAGTGTCTCATGTACATCAATGTCGAGCATAAATGGTCTGAATGCCCCACTTAAAAGATAAAATTGGAGAATGGAATGGAAAAGGCAAAACTGAAATGTCTGCTTCCCCCAGAATGCCCTTAAAGTTGCAGAGAGTCTCATAGACACAAAATAAAGCGGTGAAAAAGATAAATGTTCCCAACAAATGGAAACCAAAAACAAGCAGAAGGAGCTATTCTCATACAAGATAAACCAGATTCCAAAGCAACAACAATAAAAAAAGACAAAGATGGTCGTCATATACTGATAAAGGGATAAATTTGACAAGAAAGAAAACAACTCTAAATATATATACCCTCAGATTAATACAACAAATTCTACTTCATCTAAGAAATGAAAAACACAGCAACATGATAATTGTGGAGCACTCAACACTCATGGACAGAACTAGACAGATTATTGAGGCAGAAAATCTAGAGAGAAACACTGACTTAAACATGACTTTAGGCCAAATGGACCTTACAGATATTTCAGACCATTCTGTGCAAAACCTGTAGAATGTACATTATTCTCACCAATGCATAGAGCATTTGCCAAGATAAAACATATGGTAGGCCACAAAATAAGTGTCAACCAATTTTTAAAAACTGAAATCTTACTACGTATCTTCTCAGAACACATTGGAATAAAACTAGAAATCAATTGCAAGAGGAACCCTCAAAACTATGCAAGTGCATGGAAATTAAACATCCTGATGCTAAACCATCTTCAGATTAATGGCAAGATCAAGATGAAATGAAAAAAAATGTGTTGAATTGAATGACAATGGGTACACTACCAAAATCTCTGGGATATACCCGAAGAAGTGCTATTAGAGATGTTCACAGTACTAAAAGCCTACGTCAAAAAGACAGAAAGATCGTAAATTACCAACCTGATATCTCACCCTTCAGGACTAAGACCGCAAGAACAAATTGGATCCAAACTTAGTAGAATAAAAGAAATAACAACAATCAGAGCATAACTAAATGAAGTTAAAACAATACAAAAATCAAAGAAATGAAAAAATCAGATCTTTGAAAAAATAAATAACATTAACAGACCATTAGCCAGATTACCAAGAAAAGAGCTAATTTTTTAGCCCCAAACCCATGAACACACCACGTACAGCACCTCAGAGGATAATTAACTGTCTTTAATCTTTCTTTTCAGGTTGTTGACCCGAACCTATCTTCAGTCGAGAATGTGTTCTTTAAAAGAATGAAGTGCTTCAGTTTTATTTAAAGGGACAGGGCATCGTGAAGGAGAGAAAAAACATCCATACCTTCTTTGTTTTTATTCCTACATAAAAATAAATCATCCGATTGATAATACATTTTTGAACAAGAACATGAAAGTAACTCAGATTAGCTAATAAAATATACCATAAATTATTTGTTTCTAAAATACCGTGCTAATCATCTGGGAAAGAAAAGAAACATTGATTATTGAATGCAATTTCTTTCTCCTGCACTATCAAAGCAAGTGCGTGCGTATTTGCTATAGGAACAGACCCTGGTGACAGAAGATGTCATATGAGAGAATCCGGCCGTCACATTAAGGAGGGGTTCCAGTGAAGGGGGCAGACGCTACTCAACACTCCCTGCCATCAGTGTATAAAGGCGACGCATATACAGAGTCAGAATAATTCTGTTAATATTCTTTTTCCTTTAATCTTCAGCTCTGGGCTTAGCTCCAGGTGAGAGGGGCCCTCCTTTGAGCCCCACACCGCAGGTAGAGCTGCCACACCCCACTGAGCTCCCGCACGGCTCAGCCTCCAGGGAGATGTGTCTACACCTGTCCTTCCCTTTGGCCTCCAAACAAAAAGCAACTGGCCTAAATTTCACGAATAGTTGCTGTTCTGCAGAGAGAGGAGAAAGATACTCCCTGGGAATACCAAGAAGAGGACACGGCCACGCCAGGCCGTTCTTCCTCGCACAGGACAGCAGGGCAACAGGTGTTACATGAGGGAGAGCAGTTGGCAAGTGAGAACAAATGTCCACGTGCCAGCCTCTCTTTGTGCCCCAAATTGTGTTTCTGGAGATACCGACAAAGCATCAGGGTATTTGCAACAGCTGTACGTAGTGACTAAGGAACATTTTACAAAATTAGATCACGTGTATTATTCTAAATTTACATTTATGCACTTTTAAGAATCAAGATACTGGTTCTTGACGTTGACAAATAGTTGCAAATACTTCTATTATTGTAAAAATATTTTAGAAGTAGCCAGACATTGTGAGGATATAGTCCCAGCCTCTTGGGAGGCTGAGGCAAGAGAATGGCTTCAGCCCAAGAGTTTGAGGTTGCTGTGAGCTCTGACGCTACAGCACTCTACTGAGGGCGACGTAGGGAGACTCTGTCTCAAAAAAAAAAGAAAGGAAAGGAAAAAAGATCTTTTAGAAGGTTAAATTCTGTAACTTATTAAATTTTAAAATTCAGATGTTCATTTTGACTTGAAATTCTAAACATATTAAAAATGACTTACATTTGACTTTAATTATGACAGATTTAAAATATTTGTTTGAAAGGACTATTTTGTAAATATAAAATTTCTTTTAAACGTTCAATTCTTAAATTTGGTTTAACTTAAATTTTGAAAAACAAATATTCTTTTTTCCCCCCAAATTACAAATGTTTTTGTTTATTTTTTATTAAATCATAACTTTGTACATTGATGCATTTATGGAGTTCAGTGTACTACTTTGATACACAATGTGAAATGCTTACATTGAACTAAGTAACACATCCATCACAATTACACTTGTTTCTTTGATACACAATGTGAAATGCTTACATTGGTGAACTAAGTAACACATCCATCACAATTACACTTGTTTCTTAACAGTTTTGAAATGTACCATTGCATCATGCACATTAGGTGAGGTCCCCCAAATACCCTCCCGCCTCCCACACCCCCTTTCCTCTCCCCACTCTCTCCTCTTCCCTTCTACTTTCTAGACTATAGTTATGCTTTACCATTTATATGAGTGTGTAGATGATTATATATTGATCTCATAGTAGTATTGAGTATAATGGATACTTTTTATTTTTCCATTCTTGACATACTTTATTAAGAATAATAAAAAACACATATTCTAATTATGTACACCTTAAGTGAAAATACTACCATTATTTTTTAATGCTTTTAATCAATGTGAATTAATACATCAAATCATGATTGAAATAGAAAATGCCTTGGAGCCGAGAAAAGAAAAAAATCCTGTAAGGAATAAAATTTAATACTCCACAAAGAAAGGCCTGGCATGGTGGCTCATGCCTGTAATCCCAGAACTCTGGGAGGCTGAGGCAGGTGGATTGCCTGAGCTCACAGGTTTGAGACCAGCCTGAGTCAGAGCAAGACCCTGCCTCTAAAAATAGCTGAGCATTGTGTCCGGCACCTGTAGTTCCAGGGAGGCTGAGGCAAGAAGATCACTTGAGCCCAAGAGTTAGAGGTTGCTGTGAGCTATGATGCCACAGCACTCTATCAAGCACAACAAAGTGAGAGTCTGTCTCCAAAAAAAAAAAATCCAAGAAAATTATCCGCTTAATTTCTTAAAAACTGAAAACAATAAAATATAGAGGCTTCTGATAAATATAAGTTAGATAGTAAAAATATTTAGAGTTGGCTTGGCGCCTGTGGCTCAACGGGCTAAGGCGCCAGCCACGTACACCTGAGCTGGTAGGTTCGAATCCAGCCCGGACCTGCCAAACAACAATGACAGCTGCAACCAAAAAATGGCCGGGCATTGTGGCGGGTGCCTGTAGTCCCAGCTACTTGGGAGGTGGAGGCAAGAGACTCGCTTGAGCCCAGGAATTGGAGGTTGCTGTGAGCTGTGATGCCACGGCATTCTATCCAGGGTGACAGCTTGAGGCTCTGTCTCAAAAAAAAAAAAAAAAAAAAAAAAAAATTTAGAGTTTAAACCAGAACATTATAGAAAATATTTTTAATTAAACGTGGATCAAAACAATGGCAGTAAGCAAGAAAATTGTTCTTATCACATACGAATCTTGAATAAATCAAGTGATTTCTTGTTTTTTTGCAGTTTTTTTTTTTTTTTTTTGGCTGGGGTGGGGTTTTAACCTGGCACCTCCGGTATATGGGGCCGGTGGCCTGCTGCTTTGAGCCACAGGCACCACCTAATCAAGTGATTTCTTTACTAAATGAAGATTTTAATTGCTAAAACAGTGGGAGTAAAACAAGAATTACTGCACAGTGCCCGTGGCTCAAAGGAGTAGGGCGCTGGCACCATATACTGGAGGTGGTGGGTTCAAACCCAGCCCTGACCAAAAAAAAAAAAAAAGAATTACTGCTGTCAAATGCCCAACTCAGAAGGAGCAAATCCACACTAGCCACATTAGAACAAATTGCATTCATCCCATCAACAAAGTGGATGTTTTTAAAAACTTGGGAGCATATTAGAAAATTGTCCTATAAAATTACTATCCCATCCTCCAATAGTTTTTGGAAAAACAAAATTTGATCTGAATCATTTCTTAGCATTTACTGCTGAACAAACATTGCTGAAAATTTTATTTGGGCCCACATGTTCTTCAAATGGAAAACGAGACTATTAAAACTGCCCTTCCTCTTCTCAGGTATTCTAAGTATTTTGATGTTACAATTACCCTTTTCACAGCCAGTCTTTCTAGATCAGTTTGGGCCAAAGTAATATTTGTGCCTGGAAACCCTGTGGCTGTTGGCAGCTCACACGTACACAGCCCAGAACATCACGGCGCTCACAGCTACTAGACTGACACATTCTGATGAGTAACAAGGGATGGATGGTTTAAATGAGACAAGTAGACGCTGATATGGAACCCTGGGATGTTCTGTGGCACACGTTTCGTGGCCCTGTTAGCACACTATTATGTACAATGTGCAACATTTTAAAATTGTGTAGAAATCCTTTCAAACAGCAATACTAGAATGACCGAAACACAAAGCAATGTAAGAAATAATGCTCTAAATGTCACTAGTTACAACTGGCCACTTAGCAGATATTTCTCATTAACAATTGCCAATGCCTACTCCTGTAATTTGTTCCATTATTTTTTCCCTTCTCTAGGACTGGCTTTATGAAGCATAGAAGTTAGTATATATACTTTTAAGACGGATCATTCAGTAATAAATAACAAGTCATTACTTACACTACTATAAAATTAATTTTATAACCACACTATTTACAGTAACTGTAAAATGTTTTTTGTTGAAGTAGGAATCAGCATGTAGAACATAGTTTATCACACCTGAGGGGAAAAACCTTGGAATATTTTATTTCTCTAGTTAAAAAGATACCAATTCAGAAGAAAGGTATGAAAATAACCTTTAAACGTATGAATAGACATTTAATCTCACAATAAGAGAAATGAGAAATGTAACTTAAAACATAAAGATTGCATTTTTCACCTACCAGACTAGTAAGAAAAGAATAACAATACTCCGTGGTGAGATTCTGGGGACCCAGACATTCATGTACTGCTGGGGGAAAGAAAGTCAGTGCAGGATATATGTTTACATTTTTACCCAATGATCCCACTTTTAGAATTTTCTTGAAGATACACTTCCAAGATAACTCATTGTCATTGAAACATATTGAAAAAAATCTAAATGGTCATCTATAAAAGAGTGATTGAATCAACTATGGTATATCCACATAATAGTTTTTTTTATTAAAAAGAAAATGAGGAAGATATTTATAACCTGACGTGGTATGAATTCCAAAATATGTGATATTCTCTGATTTGTATAAACTTACGGTTATGCGAAACTTGCCCTTTCTTGAGAGTTGTGGATTATGTTAAGTAATAAAGCCTGTACTTTTAGTTGATTTTTCTGATAAATTTTCCACCAAAATTACTCTGAATCATTTTTCTCAAGGAGCAATTCCCAAGTCTCATGGAGCATCGAATTCAGCAATGGACCTTTAACAGATGCCTGAGTGACAAGTAAAGGCAGGTGCTATCCAGAAATCCCAAAAGCCCTAAAACCAATTCTAAGTATTATTCAGGTGTGAAAAATCTCTGCTGAGAATTTGTTTGAAAATTAGGGAGAGAATAAAATCATTGTTTCTCCATATTTTGATTTAAACGTTTGTGGTTCTTATTGATAATATCTTGATCAGGGCTTAAGTATTTGGCCAATAGTGTCTCCTTCTGAAATTGCGGGGACTTTAAGGACAAGCTAAACTGCAGGAAGAGTTTTACCAGCCTCATGAAACAGTTTAGTGGCTAATGGGAGACTTGGAGCCACTCCACAGAAATTGATTCCCAACTCCACCTGTCTACGGTCCAGGACTCAACGCTGTGTCTGGTTTCTCTTCTGTGAAATGCATATAGTTTGATCTTTTTCACATGGTTGTCAGAATCAATAAAGATGCACAGTGTAAAATGCTCTTATAAACTAGTAAGTTATATTTCTGAACACAATTCTCATTATGGATTTAAAATCTAGTTGTCTCTCCACTTATAATTTTTAAAGCATAATTCTATATTTAGATGATAGGATTTTATACATTAACATCTGTCTATCTAAGCACCCTAACGTCTTCCCTGCAAATTCAAACAAAGCATAAACTTCAGTATGTGGGAATACTATGCCCTTTGTAATGCTAGTGTCAGCATCATGCAATTTACAGAGGATTTGAATTAGAATTATATATAATATAATTCAAGGCACTTTGAAAATAACTCTCCTAAGGAAGAACAGGAGTTCCATATTTCCTTGAAAAGCATATGAATAATTATATTCCATATGATCTAATATAAACATTTACAACTGTTAAACATATAGCTTGCATAAAGTCTGGCAGAATCAAAATACAGCTCACAGTTTATAGAATTGCCTTATTTTCTGATACATATTGTGTGTTATTATTTCAGAAAACATACCAAGTCAAATCATATTTACCTTAGATAAATACATCTTGCATATTTTCAATAAAGTGATTGAAGTCACAACAGTAATTTAAAAACTACATATGGTTGAAGAAAATGCCAAAGGGGGAAAAATTAATTTTGATTTTGGTGATATATTTCCTGCATTAGGACAGAATCCTGAATTGCTGGTGGCATTCACACCTCTTCATTACGGCTGTTAATAATTCCTTATCTGTTCTGAAGTCTGGAAAAGCAGTGATGATGAATTCATATATAACTTCTAATACCATATTATGAAAATGATTCATTAGAAAGCAATACTCAGACCTCCATAATAAAGCGTGGAGGTCTCAGACCTCATAATAAAGCGTGGAGGTCCTCATCAGTTCACAGAAGGCAAGTCTCGATCTTATTTTAAATAGCTTCAAAGTAAAATCAAAACTACTGTATTTCTACAGTATATTTTGAGCTGAGAACATTCCGTTAATTTAAACATCATGGGATCAGATTTTGTATTCTGGCTCTTTGGAGGGGGCTTCCATAATTTTTTATGTCCAGGTATAGTCCATATACCATTTTCTCTCCCAAAACACACACATACACAGAAACAACATTTTTGGAATAATTCATTTCCTTATTATTAAAATTTTTACTTGTTTTCTTTTACTATAGGTCTTCAAAAAAATTCTTATCACTAAATTAAATTGATTTTATGCCCTACCAATGGGCAGCTGGAAAAATTGTCTTATGGGTGATTCCAAAACATTATCTGTAACAGAAGAGCTCAAATTAAAATGATAATACAGAGATTAGCATGGCTCCTGCACAAGAATGATACATAGATTTGTCGTGTTTTCTATGGAAAAAAAAATCTCTTGGGAGCGTGTCCCTCTTCAGAAGAATGGATAAAGCAAATGTGATCTATAGACACAATGGAACATTTTCAACCTTAAAAAGAAAGGAAACTTTGACACAGGCCACATGAGGGATAGACCTTGAAGAAAATGATACCAGAAATAAGGTATTCAACAGAGGGCAAGTTCTCTACGGCACCATCTACGTGAGGTGCCTAGAACAGTCCCATTCATGGAGACGAAAACCAGAATGGTGGTTGCCAGGGGATGGGAAGAGAGGGAAAAACCCTGTGTTCAACATAGTAGAATTTCAGTTTCACCACATGGAAAGTGTTCTGGAAGATACGGATGGTGGGGATGGTCACATAATACTTAGAATTTACCTGACATTACCGGACTGTCCATTTAAAAAGGGTGGGACGCAATTTTAAGAGGGACTTCGTGTAACAAATGGAAACAGTGTAACCTAATTCTTTGTACCCTCATGAACCGGAGACAATAAAAATAATATGAGTTGTAGCAGACAGGATAAAAAGAATCTATTTCTCTATATCATCTTATAAAAATAGATCATTTCACTATTATATGTTTAAAAAATAAAATGCAAAAATAAAATATTCTTTCTTCCAGCACAGTGAGAAAGGAACAGATAAAAAGAAATGTGGACAGTAAAGTTTACGTTATGTGTGTTTTACACAGTTACAAAAAAAAGCTTTTTAGTCATTTAGGGAAACATGAATCCCAGTGATATCCTTCAGATTTACTGACCCAGGGTGGGGACACTGAATACGAGGTTTTCGAAGAGTTCTCCAGGTAAATCTGATGTAAAGTGTCCTGGAGACACTGCTTTGGAACGCGACTCTGACTTTCTCTCCCAACACCCAAATTCTTTTGCCACTTGTGTGAGAGGAGCCAAAAGTGTGAGGTGAGAGCCTGTAGACGCCTATTCTTATCCCCGATGGGGATCTCAGGAACACATTAAGAATTGTTTAAGCAGCAAACTCGTCCTAAATGTTTATGATACGGACACGGAGTACAGGGAAGAAGCTTTTCTGAGAAATACAAAACATGATAATTAAAACATACCCGTTTTCCTGTAAGTTGTCATACTTCTTTCTAGTCAGATCCAGGGTCTTCTTTAAAGCAAGAAAGAAAAAACTACCCTCTTTTTCCTGTACAGACGTTGCTTCCTCTAACCTCACAATGCCTCGGTGAGCGTTTCCATTTTTATTCTATTGATAAGGAAAGTGAGGCTCAGAGATGTGGATGCCTGGCCCATGTCACAGACCTCATGTCTGCCTGACTCCAGACCTTCGGTCTTTCCAACGCTGCCTTCTCTGCAGGGCTTCACTCCACCCCAACACGGCACAGTGAAATAGGCCTCATTATTGTCATTCCAAAAATCAGAAAAGAACTTCGGGGAGATGACTTTGAAGGTCACAGTCAGCCTTCCACGTTTTGATTCAATTTTCATCTATAAAATAGAACTATTCTACCTCTGAGAAATATATTGAAGAAACCAAATAAAATTGAAAGTCGTAAAAATAATGCAAGAGAGAGTAAAATCTCGATTAATAGAAAGTGCCAGGCAGCTATGGTTAATTGAAGGTTAACTAGAGGCTTCTTTTTGTTTTAACCCTTAATGTTGAAAATCCTTTCAAAATAGATTGAGCCACATCCCTGCTTATGGAATTTCAGGATGATGAACACAATTACTTCTTTGAGTGTTTTTTTAGGTTAAACAGGAAATTAATTTGAATTTTTATAGAAGATAGGAAAAAACTTAAATGTAGCTTTTTTGACCAAGTCTCTAAAAGAAGCTTGTATAGCCTCTTTCTTTAAAATAAAGTATCAAAAAAAGTTCCACTTCTGCTTTTCTTGTGACTGATTCAAGGAGGTTGGACTGTAGGAGATAATTATACAATTGAACAGTGTTTTATGTCTTTCCTCCTCGAAATGGGATTCTAGGCTGAGGAATTATCATCATTTTCTGTTTATATAGAATATTCCCTGGTATTAAAGAAAAGATTATTTATTGCTCACATGGATTGTTCCGAGGTAATAAAGTCCCTAGACTCCTTTCCTATTTATTAGGAAAAATATGAAAGGTGAAGGTTTCTCATAGGATCCAGTGAAATTCCCACCCTGAACAGTTGGCCTCAATTTCACGTTGTCCAGACCAACACCCACTAACTTCTCTTTACCCACCATCTGTTACCTTGGCTATTTTCATTGACAGATCCTTACTGAAACAGAGAGATGAATGATTTGAAATGGGAATGAATTAAAGCATCATCAAAGGAATACGTTCCAGAAGTGTCCACTACAGGTGCTTTGGGTATCTTTTTTGGCTGATCAATACCACAGCCTTTGTAGATGAGCAAAATAATATTAGAAATAGATTTATGTTGTTGAAATTAGTGGTTAGTGATTTTTTTCAATAAAGGTTTAAATGCTTTAGAGCCATTTACTCTGTGGCAAAACTATAGTTTAAGAAACTAACCAGCCTTTTAAAGTTTCCCTAAAAAAAAAGGCAACCTAGATTTTCTTCTCACAGAGGCCTCATTGGATTGGAGCACTGTCAGCCACACAGGTCCAACTGAAAAATCAACTGAGTCCTGCCTTTGGGAAATGCATCAGCTGTATATGTGCAGAGTGGATCTTCTATCCTAGACCGAGTCTCAGAACCCTAAAAAAGGAAAGCCAAGAATTGGTAGAGCTAAAGGACCATTTTGTGTATACTTGCTATTAATGTCTATATTTGCAGGAGAATTTTATTTGCAATTATTTAGAAAGATGGCATAAGAATATATATCTATAGACTATTGATTTCTACCCAAAGGAGCCTAATATTTGTACATCCAAATTGTTTAGGACAGTTTTAAGGTAAAGTAAAGTTTGCATGAGCATTTCTAAGGACATTCAGGCAGTGGATAAAATCCCTTCTATTCTACAGACCCAGAGCTGCTCTTTGAGCTTGCATCAGAGCATTCCTAGGAAAGGAACTACTTGCCTAGAATATTTTGATAATCAGAAATGACTTGCTAAGAAGAAAGTGCTGCACGCATATTCTTGGATCTCTGATTTCTTTATAGAAGTCGATTTGTTATAAGAAAGGCAGAACTTATGTGAGAACCCAGACAAGGTGAGGATAATCCAGGCTGAGCACTCCACCTGGGGTGTGCTGTCGGAATGCAGCCCCCCCTGGGAAGGCAGCAGCCCACCTGGGAAGGCAGGGCCCATCTGATGGGGCAGCAGCCACCTGGGAAGGCAGGGCCCACCTGGGAAGGCAGTGACCCACATGACAGGGCAGCGGCCCATCTGAGAAGGCAGGGCCCACCTGAGAAGGCAGCAGCCCCCCTGAGAAGGCAGAGCCCACCTGGGAAGGCAGAAGCCCCCCTGGGAAGGCAGGGCCCACCTGAAAAGGCAGCGTCCCCCTGACGGGGCAGCATCAGACTTTCCTCCCGCAGTGGGAGCAGAAGAACTTCTCCCCTGTGACCAGGGACCTGCGGTTCTGCTGCTACATCTTTTTAGATAAAGAAATAGGGCTGTTCCCTTTTCCCTATCCACATTGCATTCAGGCTCCCTGCTGCCTTTTCAAGATTTCTTCTTTTGGACGTGACTTAACATTTACCTGATTCTCTAATTATAAGATTATAAAACGGTGAATGAGATGCCAACTGATGTTGCAAAAAGATCCACAAGCGAGGGACCAAATTCACCCTGGCTTGGCAGACACAGATTTCTCATTCCTAACGTATTGTTTGGGAAACCAAGGGCCTTCCATGTCTCCTAGCAAAGAGTTAGCGAATTCACGTAAAATTTAAAACATATTTTCCAGGAGAAAATCCAGCTCCTTCTTTGCGAGTGAAGTCTATGTTATTAAGAGGGCTGAACGTCACCTAATTATTGCCACATTTGTAAAGTTGGCTATCTGATATCTTATCCTCCAAAGCATTTTTCTGGTTCGAGATATGGTCTACCAAACCTGTCTCTTCTCTAACTCTTGGGAAGGTGATGACAGAGAAAAGAGTTGCCCAGCCTAGTGCAGCTTCCTTTCCCAAATTCTTCTACTTCATTTAAGTGAATCTGCGTCAGCACCTGTATTTTCTGCTTTCTTCTGTCTGGTCTTTTAACACACTTTGCCTATTTATCATTTCATTGATAGTCTACCATACCACCCAAAATAAAAAGAAAATATAATAAAATAGATTTAAGTAATTATAAACTCAATCTCTTTCCAAGTTCATAGTTTGGGCTACATAAAGCACAGAGGCTACCTCTATATTTACCACTCACCACCTGAGCATTCTTCCTTCTGGTAAAACCTTAAATAAGATGGGGACCCAGAACTTGTGGGGAGGGTTCTGAAGAGGCTATCGCAACAGCGGGAACATGGTTCCAAAAGGTTTTATGCACCTCTCAGAGTACTGGCATTCACTTCAAGGTTACTTTGCTTTAAAGATGTCAAGAGATGTGAATAGCACTCCTTCCCTAACTTCAAGAAAAAGCATATTATCTACAAAATGATACCTGTTCTTGAGCCCTTCAGAAATGGGAGAGCTGAGGTCACAAGTTACCTTAGTACACCGGGGCCGCTATAACAGAATTCCATTCACTGCATGGCTTAAACAACGAACTTTCACTTCTCCTGGTTCTGAAGGCTGGGAAGTCCAAGTCCAAGGTGCTGGCATATGAGGTTTGTCCAGCAAGTATCCTGACATGTAATATGGAAAACAGAAATGTATATGACCGGCTACTTTCTGGACAGCCCTTGTAAATAGTCTGCGGTAAGAAAACCCTTTCTGGTTGGTGGACGGCCCTGGTGCCGTCTCCTCACATTATGGAGAGAGGGAAGAGCAGATTGTCTTGGTTATTGTGTTACAGTCGCCCAAGTGGACTAAGACAGTGACAGCAGGGCAAGAAACTGTCCTGAACCTGGCATCATTGACACATGGAGGCAACCAAAAGCAGAGTTTGGCTGCCACAGAAAATTGGAGAAAAAAATGTAGATAAACCTCCACCCCTGAGGCCCAGATACACGAATCCTACCTAAAACTGACCAAAAAAACAAAAACAAAAAAGAAAAAGCCATTGCCTATTACAAATGTACCACTGGTCCAGAGCCAGGGGAGAAGCTCCCTGGGAGTGTGGCACAGCAATGCGGGTGCCACCGAAGCTCGCGTGTGAAACTGCCACCCTGAGAGGTTCCCCAGCTCCCGGACGCCGCACTAGCACAGCTGAGCCAGCCCTGGAAGAGGGGCAGCCAGTGCTGCAGGAGGGCAGCAGCCTCGGGGAGAAACCCAGGCCCAGCTCCGCAATGTTAAATCCACTTCCCGTGCTAAGAACTTGATGAAGAAGATACAAGTCCTTTGCCCGATGTAAATGCTATTTACTCAGACTCTAAAATTCTTTTCACACAATGGAATTATTCAGTAAAATTCTACAAAGCACATAAATGAAACAAAATTTTTTTAAAAACCCCACTAATTGTTAATAATTAAAATAATAAACAGACCAGACAGAGAAATGATCCAGATTTGGAAACAATCAGATAGGATTTTTAAATAGTCATTTTTAACATGTTAAAATATTTAGTAAAGAAAAAGTAGATCACATTCAGGAATCCATGGGAAACATCTTGGAGAAGATACTTTTTTTAAAAAAGTCAAGTATACATAGTAGTAAAAAAGAAAATGCTATCAAAGATGATTATTTCCTTCACTGAGTTTATCAAGAGACCAGATGCTACTGAAAAAAACAGTCTATGAGAACTAGGTAAATGAAAATTATCCAAAATGAAGCATAAATAGGAAAAGGAGAAAAAATAAAAAGTAAATAAAAAGAGAACAAAGCATTCAAAAGGTGTGATACAGTATCAATTGGCCTAATATGCAAGTAATTGGGGTCCCAGTAGGAAAAGAGAGACCTGGTGGAGTAGAAGACATTTTTAAAGAGGTAAAGTGTGAGAATTTTCAAACTTAAAGGAAAAAAGCAAACTGCAGATCTCATAAGCTCAGAGGAAGCATATGCCTGCTTAGTAGATCAAAGTCAAATTCCTTAAAACCAAAGAAAAATACAGGTTCTGAAGGCAAACAGAGAAAAGAGAAAAATGAACGTAAAAAAACACAGATAAGAACATAGTGAACCAGAAGACAATATCTTTAACATAACAAATATTTGGAAATTAAATGACAAAATTTCAGATAGGTCAAACAAGAAGCCACAAGGAAAATTAGAAAATATTTTAAATTGAATAAAAGTGGAAACCTAACTTAAGAAGATGTTTAAATATATCTAAAGCAATGCTTAGAAGAAAATTTATATTAACTGTTAAATGCCAGAATTATAAAATAATAAAGAACTTGAAGACATCTTATTCAACAAATGATGTTGGGAAAATTTGAAGTCACGTAAAAAATAATGATATTAGATCCCAATCTCTTACCATCTGCTAAAATTAACTAAGATGGACTAACATTTAAATATAAGACCTGAAACCATAAAAATTCAATTCTTGAAGAAAACCTATGAAAAACTATTTTCAATTTTAGCCTACAGTGGCAAAGAATCTATGGCTAAAACCCTAAAAGCAAATAATACAAAAACAAAACTGTACACCCAACAAAAAGGGCTCATATGTAGAATCTGCAAGGAACCCTAACAAATCAGCTAGAAAATCCCCCAGAAAAAGCCATTAAAAAGTGGGCAAAAGACACTTTTTCTCAGAAACATGTACAAATGGCCAAAAAACATGAAAAAATGCACAGCATCACAAATCATCAAAAAAAAATCAGATTAAAACCATAATGAGATGTGACCTTACCCCTGTCAAAATGAACACTATTAAAAAGTCAAACAACATAGCTAGGTGTTGTGGCGGGTGCCTGGAGTCCCAGCTACTTGGGAGGCTGAGGCAAAAGAATCGCTTAAGTGGCTCGGCACCTGTGGCTTAACAGGCTAAGGTGCCAGCCACGTACACCTGAGCTGGCGGGTTTGAATCCAGCCTGAGCCGGCCAAACAACAATGATGGCTGCAACCAAAAAATAGCCAGGCATTGTAGCAGGCGCCTGTAGTCCCAGCTACTTGGGAGGCAGTGGCAAGAGACTCGCTTGAGCCCAGGAATTGGAGGTTGCTGTGAGCTGTGATGCCACAGAACTCTATCCAGGGTGACAGCTTGAGGCTCTGTCTCAAAAAAAAAAAAAAAAGAATCGCTTAATCCCAAGAGTTTGAGGTTGTTGTGAGCTGTGACGCCACTCTACCCAGGGTGAGAAAGTGAGACTGTCTCAAAAAAAAAAAAAAAAAAAAAATCAAAAAACAATAGATGTTGATGTGGTACAGTGAAAAGAGAATGCTTATACAGTGTTGATAGAAATGTAACTAAGTATGACCTTTATGGAAAATAGTATGGAGATTCTGCAAAGAACTAAAAATAGATGTACCATTTGATCCACAATCCCACTGTTAAGTAGCTACCCAAAGGAAAATAGGCCATGTAAAAACGGCACCTGTGTGTGTATCACAGCACAGCTCACAAGTCCAGAGATAGAAAATCAGTATACATGCTCATTGATTGATGAGTGGATAAAGAAAGTGTGGTGTGTGTATATACTGCACTCACACACACACACACACACCATGGAAAACCACTCAGCTGTGAAAAGGAATGAAGTGACGTCTGTTGCAGCTTGCTCATACAGAGCAGTATTGGGGGCACTGGAGATGCAGAGTGGGGAGACGGCGTTGGGGATGAGAGATGAAAATTACCTGTTAGGGACAATGTTCAGATTTGGTGATGGTCACACTGAAAGCCCCAGACTTCATCCCTACACAATTCATTCATGTAACAAAAAAAAAAAAAAAAACTTGTGTTGCATAATTGAAGTAAAATGCTTTAAAAAGAAAATAATGGAGATTTTGATTCAGTCTCTGAAAACTAGGAAAAAAGGGGGCAAATTAAACCAAATATAAACTGAAGGAAGGAAACAATAAAAATAAAGGGAAAAACAGAATTAAAAACGTAAAATCAAGCAATAATAAAACCTAAGCTGATTTTTTGGAAAGATCAATAAGATTAAAGATATGCATCCAGATTTAATCAACAGAGTGAAAAAAAAATGAGAGAAGAAAAAAATATCAGGGGGAAAAAAAGGGAGCATCACTCTCCATATTCTCAGGAAACTAAAAGGATTATATTGTGAACAATCTCGTGCCAGTAAACTTCACAACCAAGATAAACTAGTAAATTCTTTGAAAGATACAAATTATCAAAACTTTCTCAAGAAGAAATTAATAAACTGCATAGTTCTATATGTATTAAAAACATGAATTCAGAGGTAAACCCTTCCAACAAATAAACCACCAGCCCCCCAAGCCTTCCATGGCAAATTCTGTCAGATAAGGGAGCAATATTATAAGCTCTATTACCATTTTCGAATATAGAATAAGAGACAGCATTTTCATACTCATTTTATGGGGTCAATAGTAGTCTGGTTTCAAAACTTGACTACTTCAAACCATTAAATTCTTTAAGGTGTGATATTATTAAACAGACTTCAAAATTAAATCTAACCATAAATCAATATGATGATTCTGTTGTGCTCTTTTTTTTTTTTTTTTTTTGTAGAGACAGTTTCACTTTGTCACCCTTGGCCATAAATCAATATGGTGATTTTTTTTTTTTTTTTTGTAGAGACAGAGTCTCACTTTATCACCCTCAGTAGAGTGCCGTGGTGTCACACAGCTCACAGCAACCTCCAGCTCCTGGGCTTAGGCAATTCTCTTGCCTCAGCCTCCCAAGTAGCTGGGACTACAGGCGCCCGCCACAACGCCCTGCTATTTTTCTGTTGTAGTTTGGCCGAGGCCGGGTTTGAACCCACTACCCTCAGTATATGGGGCCGGCGTCCTACCCACTAAGCCACAGGCACCACCCCAATATGATGAAATTTTTTAAAGTCAAGAAGATAAGAGCAAACTCAAACAAATGAACTTTTAGATATTACAGTATCTGTTCTCATAGAGATTATTCTTAACGGGGGATAGATACAAAAAAAAATTAATCTTTAATAGGCCAGTGAGTGATAAGTGCTAAGAAAAATAAATTTGGATTGACATTACACAGAATGTTGAAGGAGCAGATGATATTTGGATATGGTGTTAGGGAAATCTTCTCTGAGAAGTCAAATTTGAGAACAGACCCTAAGCGAGTGAGAGTCTAAGAACCTCCCAGAGTGTTGTAGAGAGAGGTAAAAAAGTATGAAATAGAAATTAAGTCACATGGAGAACAGAATAAAAATTTAATATGTATCAAATAGAAATTATAAAAGGAGAGAATAAACAGAGGCATGCAAGATAATATTCAGCTTCATCTTGGCTAAGAATATTTGAGAATTGATGAAAGAATTTGCATCCTCATTTCAAAAGTAACAACATGTAAGAAGGATACATAAAAATAAAGCCTTAACTAGACACAATTTGATGAAATTACGGGACACTAAAGACAAAATCAGTAACAAAGGGCATTATGTACTCTGGAAAAAGGATCTAATGTACTTTTAAGAAACTTGAATGCAAAATAAAGGAGAAAGTTGGGTGGAGGAGAATGGGAAGAGGAATCCATGGCCCTATTTGGCTTCAGCTGAGGAGCACTTTGATTACGTTGAAGGCAGTTGGGGAAAATATTGATAAGGAGCGATGACGAAAAACAGAAGAGAGCATGTCAGGGTGCTAATTTTGGTGGGGAGAAGTGTGATTCCAGCTGATGGTGGAAGAGAAGTCTAACATTGGTGGCCAGACACCTTCTCTGTCATAACAGAAGGACAGCAGTAAATACTGTCCTGTGAGCTGTCACCCGGCTACACAATGAGATGGGATTCCTCTGTACGGGTGTCCTGAGAGCTGTCACCCGGCTAGGCTACACAATGAAATGGGATTCCTCTATACGGGTGTCATGCGAGCTGTCGCCCAGCTACACAATAAGATGGGATTCCACTGTACGGGTGTCCTGAGAGCTGTCACCCAGCTATACAATGAGATGGGATCCCTCTGTATGGGTGTCCTGAGAGCTGTCACTCAGCTAGGCTACACAATGAGATGGGATTCCTCTGCTCCTCAAACATAGATTGTAAATGGCCACTGCTTTTGTAAAGTAAGTTCTGAAGAGCTGAAAACAAGATGGGAAAGTTGCTGAATTACAGTGCATAATAAAATAATGACAACCTAACCTCAGAAGGTAAAAACCTATGGGAGCATTTTATATTATCTGACATCCAGCTGTACCAGAAGCATAATGTTCCTTGGTACTTGGAGAAGTACGTTTTTGTAATTTCAAAAATACATATTTCTTGAGAAAATAAAAGATCTATATACTTTGTGGGTCAATATTGTAATATAAAAAAAATTCTATAGTTCATTCCTAGGTTTTAAAGCCTAGTCAAGTAAGATATTTATGATGAAGCTATGTTAATAAAAATCTCCAAATACATCTAAGTAAGATAATTATGATGAAGTTATGTTAATAAAAAATCTCCAAATACATGTAAGGTATATTTTTAATCCCTTTCTTCAGTTAACCTGATTTCTTTTTCAGATTTTCCAAATGAAGAATAAAACATCATTGTTGTGACACAATGAGGCAATATTTCAAAGTACGAGTGGGTGTTAGGCAGAAGAATACTGCTAACAAATAAAAAAAAATGTAGGTTGAGTCCCACATACAATTTTTTTTAAAGTCTTGTCTGTTGGTCTCAATCACTTATTGCTAAAAATGAAATATCACAGGATATAAAGTGTCAGCGATGCAGTCAGGAGACTTCAGATTTTTCATTGCATAAAATTAATTGGTTCAATTGAAGTCAGAGGATTGTCTAGGGGTTTCTGATAAACGCTCTTTAAAAATCTTGTAGCAGTAGGTTTTTGAAGTGAGAGAGATTTATCTATTAGTACAAGCTGTTCCATTGGAGGCATTTATAATTTGGTCAAACTAATTCTAGAAATAAATGTTCCCATCAGAAGTTGCATGCAATTGCCAATAAAATGAATGTGAGAGAGAACTAGAGTGAAGAGGAGAATTTTGCCCTTGGTGGAAATACGTTTTTTAGGTGATATTAGAAACTCTGAGTAAATCTGTTTTTTCTTTTATGGCACAGAGGAAATGTAAGGCTCTCACCCTGGCCACAGAGGCCCCATTGAGGGGAACAGCGACTTTGGTGTCACTGCGCTTTCCCCCTTCTGGCAGAGTTTGATGGGTGCCTGACGTCTGCACTGTTACGCCGGTGACAGACTGGGAAAATTCCCAGGCCCGTCACAGGGGCAAGAAAGAGCTGGGAGAGCCATTATCGCCACCCTTTAATCGACAGTTTACAGTATACCAAAATATCTCAAATGTGAGCAGTCCTTGGGAGTGTAACTATCACTGCCACAGCCTGAGCGGCTCTGTCGGCCGGTGATGCCGTGGAAAGGCGTCCTGCTGCTCAGATCACCCTGCTCTGACTTTGCACCTCAGCCTTTTGGATCAAGTTGGACGAGTTACATTTTTGAGACCTTACCCTCTGCTGGTACAAAATGGGAATGATGAAGACTGCCTCATGAAAGACTTGTTGAGGGAATTACCCAAGAAAATGTATATTAGAGCAATCTGAAAATTGCAAAAATGTATATCACTTTTAGAAATTATTATTGGGTAACAGTAGCCAATGATCACAGATACAGGGTTAAGGATGAATATGAGAACATCCCTTTTGGTCATGTTTTGAGAAATCTTTTCATCACTCAGGACATTTATTTATTTATTTATTTATTCATTCATTCACTTATCTATATCATTTATTTATTTATGTATCTATTTATTTTGAGATAGTCTCACTCTGTTGCCCTTGGCCTCATCGCAGCTCACAGCAATCTCAATCTCTTGGGCTCAAGCAATCCTCCTCAGCCCCTGATTAGCTGTGACTTCAGGCACAATACCCAACTAGCTTTTCTACTTTTAGAGAGGGGATCTTGCTCTTTCTCAGGCTGGCCTAGAACTCCTGAGCTCAGGCCGTCCACCTCCTTTCACCTCCCATAGTACAAGTATTATAGGTGTGAGCCGCCATGGTTGGACTGTTACTTATTTACACATTTAGTTTGTGATTCTTCGCAGTGCTTTAGTAAATAATAAAAATCTTTTTAGAAAGCATATGACCTATTTTAACGACTTCCTAGGACTTACTAAACTACAGTGATTAAAGATGACTGACTGTTATGATGTTCATCTGTTATTATAGATAAGTGCTTCAAAAAGCTTATTTGCGGGGACAAAGAGTGTCCTGCTTACCACAGCCTCAACCCACGGTGGGAACAGAGCAGGATGTCCAACCTGTCAGGCTCCATGGCCGAGACTGATAACCAGGACATTTTAAGGGCACTGTTATATTTATGCGTCTAATAAAAATTACATACCTGCCATCAAATAGTGATAATTTTAAATATAGTTTAAAATTGTTTCAAAACTGTTTTCTACTTTTATAAAGTTACTTTCTTTCAGATATGGCTATTATTCAGAAAGCTTGTCAGTAGCCCTTGCTAGAATATAGTAAAAAACAATAAAATCCCACAATTGTTTAGTACCTTTATATATAAAAACGTTCCCTCGATAGAACTGTTATGTGTTGGCATGTGAACAGGTTCTCATTCAAATATTTTGTTGCAATAAAATAATTAATTGACTTAGGAGAATGTGTTTCAATCTCCCTGTAAGGAAAAAATAGTATTGGTTCATCAAGCATTTGTCATTACTGAAAACACTAGCAAAAACTCAAATCGAAAGAGTTTGGAGTATTCTCTGGGTAGTGCAGGTGAGTGTTCAGAAAAAAATTAGTTTCAGTCTGAATATTCTGTGTTCAAAGAATCGGTTCAATTTAATGAGCTTTTATTGTGCAGTGACTCTGTCTGCACTATTCCAGGCACCAGGGCTTCACTGATGAACAAGGCAGAAGTCACACCTTGTTTAGACCTGACAGCGTCCCTGAGCCCACGTTGGTAATATCCTGTGATATGGGAGGAAGGAGCAAGGGACAGACACATAAAGGATTTCATCTGCAGTCCAGGTGTGAGGAATGTGTGACGCAAACTGTCAGCAACTGGTTGCTTGTTAAATAAATGATATTAACCATATCTGGGGAGCACTGGTGAAGGCAAAGCATTTAGATAGACCATGTAGCATAAATAAAAGCAATTAGCATTGCAGGAACTTAAAACTTGTGATGGAAGGATCTAAACAAAATAAGCAGAAGTATGTATGAAGAGATGGTTTTGTTTTGTTTTATTTCCAGTTAAGGAACAAGGAGCTTAGACTTTATCATCTTTCATTAACTTGACCTGGAAAGTTTCTTTTTCTTAATGTAGCTTCTTGTCTTACTCAGACCCTCTAAACAATTAGATTAACTCAGGAGGTTCAGTCTCCAGGTCTGCTTCAAAGCTCTCATTTTAGCATCACCACTGTTTCATTCCAGGGCTAGTGTCTTTGTATCACGTTTCTTTTTAGGCTTATCTTGTGTTTGGACTGATGCACACCCTCAAATAACTTTCTCAGAAAGGGTAAACGACATGCACACTGTATGAATTTAAAATACTTCTTTTGCTCTTGTTCTTGATCAATTCTCCAGTTCAGTCTAAAAAATGATGTTTAAAAATGTTTTTCCACGTGTGAGCTTTTTAATTTACCAACATTCAGTGCTGCGATTAGTAAGTACGATGCCATTTGTTTCTTTGTTCTTTTTCATTTACAGATTAATTAAGGGTAGGATTGAGGGGGGCGGTGAGGGGGTGAGGGAACCTGAAATAACTGTCCAAAGCACAGAATCATCAGCCTCTCTCGTCTTGCACCCAAGAACACAGGCTGTTGTGGCTGATGAAGCTTCATTGTGCGTGTTGTGAAATACTGCTCGGTCTTCCAAAAGGTCAGCATGCTCTAACTGCTTTCAGTGTTCCTGAAGTTTATTTATCTTTCTCTCTGCTCACTCCCCAATTTTGTGCCATGGTTCAAGTTGCTGTTTAGGATTTGTCTGGGTAGAGCGCTGTGGATCACAGCTCACGGCAACCTCAAACTACTGGGCTCAAGTGAGCTTCTTGCATCAGCCTCCTGAGTAGCCATAAAACCTGGCTAGTTTTTCAGGTTGGAGTTTGTTTGTTTGTAGTACAGATGGGGCCTTGCTCTTGCTCAGGCTGGTCTCGAGCTCCTGAGCTAAACCAATCCACCATCTTTGGCCTTCCAGAATTCTAGGATTACAAAGTGTGAGCCAGCGCACCTAGGGTTTCTGACTTTAAAGAAACCCAGAACTCCATTTTCAACATGAATAAATGAGCATGTAAATAAAGGGACATGTCCATCCTGACACATCCCAACTTGCCCTCAAGATTTTCCTTCCTTCTTTGTATTAAGCCATTTGGGGTTTGGAATATATAATGAATACAGGTTAAATAAAATAGTTTTGCCCTGAAATTTTTGAACATCTACTTTTATTTCTTTTAATAATTCAGACTAGGAGTTCGTTGTTTCCAAAAGAATTTGGGATAAAATGTTTTAACCAGAGATTCCCCAGCATAATTTTAATTTTTTCAGTCTCTATAAATTCTTCAATAGAAAGGAATTTCTAATGCCTTTAATGATTGGCACTACAGAATTGAAAGAACTTCAAAAAAACCCCTGTCATCAATCATGCATGGCAGTTCTTTACCCAGGCACATGTTAAAGGATTTAACAGGTTCTTATGATGTGTGCACCTTGAAATTTTCAAGTTTGATTTAAAAGAGCTCACTAGGATATAATTAACTCAGAACTTAGAGCCCTGTGCATAATTTAGAGGCAATTACAGTTCAAGGAAATAATAAGCTAACTTTTCAAAATTAAACAAAAAACAATCTGAAAAAAATAGAATTAGTCACTGGCAATTACTGAGTTAAAATATCTAACTTGTTACCTGAAATCCTCCCACATAATCATGCATTCAACTTTAACTGAGCCTGTAATTGTGATCATAATTAGAGATGTGCAGGCTTTAAAAACTCAGAAGATCATAAAACAATGAAGCTACTATTTTAAAAAACCTACTTAAACTTTCCACCTACAAGTTATCTTAAAGTGGTTACCTTGCCTTACAAATCTGAAACTTGTGACAACTTGAAATGGTTCTTTGACAAAATATAATTTTGTATACGTTTCAAAAATTGTATTGAAAAATCAATATCAAGAATTCTATTCATGCCTTTAACTGTTTTTTTTTTTTTAACATTTCTCCTATTTGGTTATTTATTGCATTTTAAAGGGACGATATGCTAACTATAAAACCTTTGTTGCGTCTCATTAATCGAGTGTGGAGTTGGCCTATTTGGGTTGCCACTAAATTTGAAAATAATCAAAACCATTTCAGACTTCTCATTCAATTCAGACTAACTTCTTCTTCTTGATTAGTCAAAATAAGGGAAAATTTTACTACACCTAACAGAGCTTTAAAGCCGTCTCTCACATAAATACTTACTAAGGCTGTAAATGACAGCTGTGTGAAGTGAGCAAAGTCGTATCCTTCAGGTGTCTTAGGCTCTGTGCAAATCCCAGGTCAGCTACGACCAACATGTACTATCAAAGTACACGCTCCTTTTTCTTTGCAGTTACGCTACAAATCTCCTTGAATTGAATCTTGGGAGGCTTATTATTATGTTTTTCTGAGGGTCACAATTAATTAAGCATTAAAAATCACAATACAAACAACAAATTGTCCTTTGTATGTAAAAAATAATAAATTAAAATAACAAGACATTTTAAAAATACCATTTATTGAGCATTAGCATACCATCTGGCATATTGTAGGATCAGTAAGTGACTCCAGAATGCTCAGCTAAAAGTAGTAAAGCCTTAACACAAAGTATAAAATTAATTCCTGGGTAAAAGGTTAAAAAAAAAAAAAAAGCAAACACAATAAGAATAAAAAGGAAAACACACTAAAATAAAATTACAGAACTATGACAGATTTGAGAAAGTCCTGAGTCAAGTTGTTCAGGATTTAAATATAGCATTGGCCAGTAGAATCCAAGTGATGATCTGGAGAAAAGAAACTATAAGCACAAACAAGTGGTGTATATGTTGTGTAACAAAAGGTGTGCTTTTACCAGGAGGAAGACAGGGTAACAGAAGGGGTGCTATCACCAGGAGGAAGACAGGGTAACAGGAGGGGCACTGTCAGCAGGAGAAAGACAGGGTAACAGAAGGGGCGCTATCACCAGGAGGAAGACAGGGTAACAGAAGGGGTCTATCACCAGGAGGAAGACAGGGTAACAGAAGGGGTCTACCACCAGGAGGAAGACTATGTAACAGAAGGGGTGCTATCACCAGGAAGAAGATGGGGTAACAGAAGGGGTGCTATCACCAGGAAGAAGATGGGGTAACAGAAGGGGTGCTATCACCAGGAGGAAGACGGGGTAACAGAAGGGGTGCTATCACCAGGAGGAAGACAGGGTAACAGAAGGGGTGCTATCACCAGGAGGAAGACAGGGTAACAGGAGGGGTCTATCACCAGGAGGAAGACAGGGTAACAGGAGGGGTGCTATCACCAGGAGGAAGACAGGGTAACAGGAGGGGTGCTATCACCAGGAGGAAGTC
>CAUYRH010070575.1:0-27200 GCA_963574655.1 Perodicticus potto
GCCACCCAGGGTGGAGATGACTTGTAAGGCAGTAGAGCATGACTGTGAATGTGAGGGCATGACGTGGGACACAGACAGATCCTGGTTCAAGTCTCATCTTCCTTGCTCACCATCTGGAGGCCTTGGGCATTCATTAGCTGTATGACTTCAGCAAGTCACTGGAACTCTCTGAACCCCACATATAAAAAATGAGGAAAATGTCTCTATCTTAAGATTAGTGTGAGGCTGGCTCGGCGCCTGTGGATCAACGGGCTAAGGTGCCATCCACGTACACCTGAGCTGACGGGTTCAAATCGAGCCTGGGCCCACCAAACAACAATGCCGGCTGCAACCAAAAAATGGCCCAGCAGTTGTGGTGGGCGCCTGTAGTCCCGGCTACTTGGGAGGCGGAAGCAGGAGACTCGCTTGAGCCCAAGAATTGGGGGTTGCTGTGAGCTGTGATGCCACAGCACTCCTATCCAGGGTAACAGCTTGAAGTTCTGTCTCAAAAAAAAAAAAAAAGTTCAAAATCAGCTTGTCAATTCACACATGCTCCACCCACCCACTGGGAATTTTTTTTGTTTTGAGACAGAGTCTCACTTTGTCACCCTCAGTAGAGTGCTGTGGCATCATAGCTAACAACCTCAAACTCTTAGGCTCAAATGATTTTCTTTGTTTTTTGAGACAGAGCCTCAAGCCGTCACCCTGGATAGAGTGCTGTGGCATCACACTCACAGCAACGTCCAATTCCCGGGCTCAAGGGAGTCTCCTGCCTCCGCCTCCCAAGTAGCTGGGACCACAGGCTCCCGCCACAACGCCCGGCCATTTTTTGGTTGCAGCCATCATTGTTGTTTGGCGGGCCCAGGCTGGATGCGAACCCGCCAGCTCAGGTGTACGTGGCTGGCGCCTTAGCTCGTTGAGCCACAGGCACCGAGCCTCAAATGATTTTCTTGCCTCAGCCTCCCAAGTAGCTGGAACTCCAGGTGCCCACCACAACACCCGGCTATTTTTAGAGATGAGGTCTTGCTCTGGCTCAGGCTGGTCTGGAACTTGTGAGCTCAGGCATTCCACCTGACTCGACCTCCCAGAGTGCTAGGATTACAAGCATGAGCCACCACTCCTGGTCACCCCCTGGGAATTTTTTTTTTTTTGAGACAGAGCCTCAAGCTGTCACCCTGGAGAGAGTGCCGTGGCATCACAGCTCACAGCAACCTCCAATTCCTGGGCTCAAGCGAGTCTCCTACCTCCGCCTCCCAAGTAGCTGGGACTACAAGCGCCCAGCACAACGCCCGGCCTTTTTTTTTTTTTTTTGGGTTGCAGCCGTCATTGTTGTTTGGCGGGCCAGGCTGGATTCGAACCCGCCAGCTCAGGTGTATGTGGCTGGCGCCTTAGCCCATTGAGCCACAGACGCCGAGCCACCCCCTGGGAATTTTGATTAGCGAGAAAAGCGTTATTTTCACATTGCCCAGCCTAACACCAATAAAGGAAGCCAGATATGTGAGGACATAGCCTGCTGGGTAAGTTTGACATCTGGGAGTCCAGGGACTGCTACAGACGAATAGTCACAAACAGCTGCTCATAAGATCATGGTGTATATTTAACTGCTGGCTCTTACCAACAGATGTAAGTAGGCACCAACACCATCCCGGACAGTGGTCACTCTCAGGGATGAAGATGGCTTCCAAGAGCTGGTCAAGGTTATTTTGGGAGTTAGGTGCTGGTTATACAGCAGCTTTCACTTAGTGAAAACTCATCAAGCCAAATACAAGGTGGGTATGTGTTTATACTTCGAGAATTCCCTAGGCCGGGTGCGATGGCTCACACTTGTAATCTTAACACTCTGGGAGGCCGAGGCGAGTGGACTGCTTAAGCTCACAGGTGTGAGACGAGACTAGCCTGAGCCAGAGCAAGACTTCGTCTCTAAAAACAGACAAGCGTTATGGTAGGCGCCTGTAGTCTCAGCTACTTGGGAGGCTGAGGCAAGGGAATCACTTGGGCCCAAGAGTTTGAGATTGCTGTGAGCTATGACGCCATGGCACTCTACCCAGGATGACAAAGTAAGATTCTGTCTCAAAAAAAAAAAAGAAAAAGAAAAGAAAGAAAGAAGCTCGGTGCCCGTAGCTCAGTGGTTAGGGTGCTGGCCATATACACTGGGGCTGGCGGGTTTGAACCTGCCAAACAACAACTACAACAAATAGCTAGGTGCTGTGGTGGGCACCTGGAGTCCCAGCTACTTGGAAGGCTGAGGCAAGAGAATCGCTTAAGCCCAAGAGTTTGAGGTTGCTGTGAGCTGTGATGCTACAGCACTCTACAGGTGACATAGTGAGACTCTGTCTGAAAAAAAAGAATTTCCTAAAACATATCCATTGAGTGCTAGGCACTGATAAAGTGGTAAACAATGGCACCTGCCCTCCAAGCTGATGCCTGCAGCTAGCAAGGGGTCTGAACTATGCTGATCCTCAGAGTCACACAAGCAACAGAGAGAAGAGATGTTGACAGTGACAGCAACAGTAGCATGGCCCAAGGCAGGGTGTAATCTTTGGCCTCAGTTTTCTCCTTTAAAAGCAGAGTCCAACTGCCAACTTTGAGGATTGCTGGAGATCACAAAACACAGTGGCAGCAGCAGCTTTTGAAACCCCTTTACGCTCTCACAAGCTGAGGAATCCACTCCAAATAGCTTTTATTTATGTGGATTATTATTGTATTCTAAAACTTAGAAATTTAAAATATGGGAGGCTGAGGCAAGAGAATCGCCTAAGCCCAGGACTTGGAGGTTGCTGTGAGCTGTGTGATGCCACAGCACTCTACCGAGGGCGATAAAGTGAAACTGTCCCTACAAAAAAAGAAAAAAATAAATTTAAAATATGTACAAGTATTCATTTTGAAATAAATCTATTATACATGTTAAATAGTATTTTTTATGAAAAACATCTATTTCCCAAAAAATAAATTGAGTGAGAACAGTCTTGTTTCAGTTTTTTTCAACTCTCTTTGCTATCTGGCTTAATGGAAGACAGCTGGGCCCTTGAATCTGCCTGTGTTCAGTTCTCTCTCTGGTGAGATGTTGAAGGATGTGAGGGAAGCTGGGCCTCACAGACATGTGTAAGAGGAAAAAACAAAGTGTTTTCACAACCTTTTTGGATGACTATGGGTCCTGTCTCTAATATCATACCAGGCTGGACAAAAGTGGTTTCCCACAGCCTGTTATGACTCCTCACTATTCTGCCCATATTCAGGATAGGTCTTTGGCGCGTGTGTGACTGTAACACACTGTGTTGGTCATTTAGGAAGGATATGACCACTGAGTCAAGCAGATCATCCAAAGGTCGACACATGATTGTTTCACAAAGGGGAAAATGTTCCATCTGTCACCACCAAAGATCCCATCAGAATAGACTCTGGGTACTGACTAGGAAGACACCAAGCTCACAGAAGATAATGTTAACTTTTCCAACTTTTCATTTTCATTTGAATCCTCAGATTTTATTGTTGGTGACAAATATTGTCACTTGTTTTCCTTGAAGCAACAGGTTTGCTTTTATCACCTTCAGCAAAACGTCTGTCCCACACCCCAGAGTGAATACCCATGGTGTGTCTATAAGTTCTTCTTTCAAGAACCTCACATACCTGCAAGTATCAGAGATTTTCTAAATGGTCACTCTGAACATTAAAAGGACATGCACAGGACTTAGTAACATTAATACTTTTCACTTCATCCAGGGCATTTCTCACAGAGACCGTGTGGCAGAAGGGACACCATCGGTTTTGGTACAGTCTAGTGGCTCCATGCTGACTCAACGGAGGCCCCAGCTGGTCACTACCAGCATGAGTTGCAGCACAGTGAAAAGGCAAATAATGCCTCCTTGTTATCAAGGTGGTTCTGACCTCAGGGAAGCCAGAAAGGGTCCTGCAGACCTGCCAGAGCTTGGCGGTTTGTGAACCACTGCTACTTAGAAAGCTTTGAACCTAGGTGCTAGTGTAAGTAAGACCAAGAGATCAGTGCCTATAACTTCTGCCCTTTCCACTACAATCAGGCTGCAGAGCCCTGATTCCTAGGTTGCAACTCTTAAGATTATGGAGGACATGGGCTCCCACACCCACAACCTGAAGCAGATACTCACTCCCTCTGACCACACTGCAGAGGACACGGTACCAAATGTGAGGGGTCACTATGAAAAGCCACTAAAAGAGGAAGTGACAGGCTATAGTCTCTCAATACCTCCTCCACAGAAGCACCCCCACCACTTGGGCAAGACCTTGTTACCTGCAGTGACACCATTCTGGAGAGAGCCCTCATAGAAGATGTTGGATGGGAAGGCACTGAGAGCAGGGTGCATCCGATACTGGACCTGCAGGCGGATGGGCCGGATGCCCAGCACCACCAGACGCTCAAAGAGCGACTGTGACAGCCCAGCCTTGGCTGCCTTCTTGCACATCACCACTGGGCCCAGCTGGCAGTGGTCACCCACAAGGATTAGCTGCAGGGAGAGGGGCCCAAACAAGTTAGGAAGCTCGAGGGAGACTTGGCCCCAGCGTGCCCTATGAGGAAATGAGGGTGCCTGGGTCCCACAAAACATCCCCTGCCATGGCTTTGGGAAAACCACTCACCAAACACTGTGACATGAGCAGCGTAAGGCTACAAACTGTCCCTAGCCCCAGCACATGGAGGCTCTGGGTGTGGAAGGCTAAGGCAGGGGCCCCATGAGTCCACCCTCCAAAGACCCCCCTCAGAGGGCCCACTGTGCACTCCTCCATGCTCTGCTGGGTGTCACACTGCCTTAGAGGACTTTTTAAAAGCCAACCTCGAGCATTAAGAATCTTACAAAATGGCTCTCAAACAAGATTTTGATGGAGGTATGGCAACCCACCTGCTTGGCACCAAGGACCACAGGAACCATGCACTCCGGCTCGGTTGCCTGGGTGCTTTCATCAATTAAAATGGAACGGAACTGCATTTTGGCAAGTCTTGGGTCACCAGCACCCACACACGTGCAGCAGATGACATCTGCATTCTGGGAAAGGGAATGCATAGGCATCAGGATACCTGCACTGTACACATGGGATGTGACACTGGAAGTGTTCCATTCCTTGCTCTCCCCAACAATCATGAAAAAATGCTGCCCCTTACAGACAAGATACGTGGTCTATCATGCAGTAACCATAAACTTTTAAGGTCTTAAATTGTTGTTTCATGGAAGGTTAACCTCTTGGCACAGGAAGGACTCCATCCCTCATAACAACTTCAAAGGGGCAGTGCTGAGTTGGTAAATTCCTCAGGATGAAATTCCAATTTTGCTTAGCTGATTATGAAAGAGCAGTGAGTGAGCATTCTAGACCCACCTCTGGCATGAGGACCAACTTCAGGGAGTCCAGCAACAGGGACACTGGCAGGAAGCAGAAACTACTTGCCAGTAGTAGAAGTACTGTGCATCCCAGGTCCCTAACTGTGCAATTGAGCACAAGGAGGCGGAGGAAGGGGGTGTTCAAGTTTTCTTCTCAACAGCAAAGCAACAAGCCCACCCGAAGGAGCTACTGTAGGCAGAACAGACTCATACCAGTGCTTTGGCCCAAACAAACAAATCAGCCCACGGGCTGTGCAGTGGGTAGCAAGGCACTCACCATGAGCAGCTCCCTCTCAGCGGTGCGCTTCAGGGCCCGGTACCGCTTCTCATCAGCAGATGACAGCTCCCCCGTCTCGTCCTTCAGCTGCTGCAGCTTCTGCAGCTCAGGCATGCTGGAAGCACACGCAGGTCAGCAGAGTGACGAGCTCTACACGCGCCGTCCACAGGGGCTCAGGACGACTGGACACCCACCTGTCCATGTTCCTGATCTGGTTATGGAGGGCCAGGAAGGACACTGGGGAGTCAATGGCCTCTCGGCTCTTGGCACAGAGGCGCACAACCTTCAGCCCCGTCTGGTGGATCTTCTCTGTCAACTGATCCACAGCAATGTTGCTTGGAGCACAGACAAGCACAGGCCTAGAACATGACTCAGCTCAGTGTTTGCCCAAGAGAAACTCAGCAAACGCCAACAAGCCAAGATTGTCCCTTTTTACTGGCAGTGAAGATATGATGCTAAGGGATCTTGGGCTTGGACAGCCCAGAGCTTCCTGTCCCCCACCCAGTTCCCACAGTTCCATCTACTAAAGACAGAACAAAATGTTTTCATAGTTCTGAGTTAAACAACAGCGCAATGGACTCATGATCACCTAAGCATTGTCCCTCAGGAAAGTAGTTCGATCTGACACAAGTAATGTGAGAGACATGACAGGCTCTCCCCCATGTGACACACCCAAGAAACCCAGCCAACAGGCTTCCATCTCACCACCTCAAACCCCTCCCTTAGTCTCCATACAGGGGCTGTACCCAGCCCTACCCGTTGCCTTGCCGAGCCAGGTGATAGACAATGGTGGCTGATGTCACTGTCTTCCCCGTGCCTGGTGGGCCCTGGATCAGGCTCAGTGGCCTCTGCAGCACAGTCTTCACAGCGTAAACCTTCAAATACAAGCAGCTGTTAGGGGTGGCCATGACTTAATCCATGACATGCGGGAGAGGCCCTGTCAACCTGAGAACACTAAGCACCTGAGAGTGGTTGAGGTCGGGGAGCCCTTGTGCTGTGAAGCGCTTCGGCAGCTGACACTTAATGATCACATCTTCCACTTCATGGCCCAGCAATTTGTGGTAGATATAGCCAGACACAGAGGTTTCATCCACAGCAAACGTTTTCAATGCACTCTGCATCCTATTAAGGAGAGCTCAGGGTAAGTGACACACATAGCAACAACCCTTGTCACTGGTGTCCTGAGTTCACAAAGCTGGGTAGGAGACCCACTTCACTGTGATGGGGGTAGAATTCATAAAGATGCCATAGGCAGGAGACAATGACCTGAGAAGATCAGATGACTAACTACAATAAGACAGCAGCAGGGGGCAGACGTACCTGTCAAATGAGGTTGACTTCCACACAAAATCCACCTGGAAATTGTGAGTCACCTCCACAGGTGCACCAACACTGCTCCGAAGTTCAATGGCAATCTCATCACCATAATCTGTGTGCTGAGTTAAGTTTGCATCCTTGTCAAAAGCCAGGCTGACCGTTCCAAGGAGCCCTTGGTACACGGTCTTTAAATAGCATCTATCTGGTTACTTAGGGGACCCCTCTTCTGTGCCTAAAGCTGAAAATGCACAGAACCAACACATAACCCAAGAAAAGAAGGACAGCATCCTTGCTGACAGATTCTGTCCAAAGCCAGCTCCTAGGTACCTCCTTGTTACTCTCAGAATAACCTCCTAGCCCCTCACTTTAGCCCTTCTTAGGGATGTAGAGAGCAAAAGTGAGGCCACTACCCCTCACCAACTTGGAAGAGCACAGCCTGAGCTCCAGCTCCCAACTGTAAGCTTGTCCAAATGTGACCAGCAGAGGCTTGGGGGCAGAGCTCAGAGCATCCCAACTTCAGCCAGAGCTGTGTTTTATCAGTTTTATACAAACAGTGCACCCTCTGGATACAACCAAAGACAGGGCTGAGACAATAAGCAAGCAACCTGACCTGGGCACACCCTCAGGCCAGTGGGTAACACCCTTCCTTCCACCCCAAGACCAAAGAGCTCTAGAGACAAGGGCAGACAGAGGGCATGGGGACAATCACCCCCCCCTTCTTGAGGCCACTGCTGGGTCATCAGCCACCAGCACTACCAGATAGGAGCTCCAAGATGGACCTGCCAGTGTCTCCTCCCAGGGCATCTCCCCCACCCTTGGCTTCTGACTACACCTGTGCCTTCCAGATGCTACAAGACTCCCTCCCAGCGAGTATGCTGGATCACCCTGAGATTACAGAACATCACTATGTATGGCCTGAGAGTAAATGTGCACTCAGAGCATCTGCATGTGATGGCAGGCTTCTAGAATCTCATAGCATCAGCTCCTAGGTAAGGAGTTGGATCGTCTTTAGAGACAACTTAATCTTAAGAGGCCCAGCACAGTGGCTCATACCTATAATCCCAGCACTTTGGGAGGCAGGAGGAGGATCTTGAAGTCAAAGAGCTGGGGGCCAGCCTAATCAAGAGTGAGATCCCAGGGCGGCACCTGTGGCTGAGTAGGTAGGGCACCAAGGATGGTGGGTTCAAACCCGGCCCCAGCCAAACTGCAACAAAAAATAACCAGGCGCTGTGGCAGGCACCTGTAGTCCTGGCTACTTAGGAGGCTGAGGCAAGAGAATCGCTTAAGCCCAGGAACTGGAGGTTGCTCTGAGCTATTACACCATGGCACTCTACTGAGGGCGATAAACTGAGACTCTGTCTCTTAAAAAAAAAAAAAAAAAGAGTAAGACTCCAACTCTACAAGAATGAGAAAAATTAGATGGAGGTGGTGGCGTGTACCTATATAATCACAGCTACTCAGGTGGCTGAAGCAGAAGGATCACTTGAGCCCAGGAATGTGAGGTTGCAGTGAGCTATGATGACACCACTGCACTCCAAACTGGGCAACAAGAATTAGACTCCATCAAAAACAAAAAACCCTCAAGAGTCAAACCAGAGGCCCTCTCTAAGAGCAGTATCTACTTCCCAATGAGAGCCTATACACACTGGAAGGCATAAAAGTACAGAGAGGGGAGGAGAAGCCAGCTGACACCAGGCACAAGAGACATCACCAGTGTTGACATGCCATTTAGGTGGAAGAGAAATAACTGTCCAACCACCTTTCCCCACCAATATTAAGGGCCTGTGGTTTTCCTAAAAGCAGTGAAAGGTTGTGTCAATCAACACCCGCATTGAGATGTTGATCTCAAAGCATGAGATTCTGGCACAGTCACAACCTTGACCTTCACAGTGGTGCTACCGCTATCCACCTGACATTGGATAGCCTCTCAGACCCCTGACCTTCCTCTCTCACTAGCCCAGCCTTGCCCTCTTCATATAAAGGATACTATCAGGGACTTTGATGACATGGCCAATCCCCTTCCACAGGGGCGCAAGGTCCCCTTTGTACCGCAGGCATATCTCATCCCCCTGCATGAGCCGCATATCTTCCAGTGAAAAGAAAGTGATTCAGTGGTTAATCCATGTTGTGGCTTCCATCATGAAGAGTTCAAATTAAAGGACACTTTACAAGGGCAAAACTAGGAATTTTATGCTACTTATGGTCACAAATATTTTAAAACTTAAAATCACCTCTTAACCAAATTATGACTAAATCCTCATTACCAGAGTCAGTCTTGGGCAAAGTGAAGTAGGCGATTCTCTTCTTGTTAAGGCCCAGGTCCCACCTGACCGTGATGTTATCTTGAGTCTGAGCACATGAAAAACAAGAGCCCTGGTTAGCCTTCAGCAAAGACATGGGCCTGGACTCCATGTGTCTGGTCTCCACAAGTCATGAGCGGTGCTGGGACCAGCCACCATGAAGCCGGGACACCGTTAGTAGGACCTGACAGCCTCAAACACCACTGAAAGCAATTTAGTGAAAGAAGCAGTTAGGAATCCCCAGAATTCACACAGGCCAGTCCCTGCTGGAAACTCTACAGCACATGACGGGAGACCTCTGCATGGGCCACCGAAAGCCAGCTGGCTGCAGGAGTAAGAGAAGGGAGGATAATGTTACAAGGTTGTTTCCTCATCACATTCTTCATGGGGACCAGGCACAAGGTCTAACTCTGGTAGCTGTGGGCAAAGCTGTGAACTGACTGGGAGGGACTTTTGCTGGATTTTAAAATAGAAAATACTCTGCTCCAAGGGCCAGGTCACCAACTCAGGGACCACTCCGCTGCCTGGCCCACGTCAGCTTCCATACCCTAAAGAGAAACCTTAGGAGAGATGCTTTGTTAAGCCAGACCACACCGTGTCCCCCTGCACGTGCGACATCACCTGTGACTCCTTTAGTTTCTTGTCATAGTCAGCCTCCAGCTTGACCAGGGGCCCAAATATGTTCTGGTACTGGTAGGCGTCCTCGTACCGCAGGAGGACATGCTGCGGTTCCTCATCCACCCCTGGCTTCTCCAGATCCTCCAGGGTAGCAGAAGGGTTTTCCTAGAAGACAAGAACACCAGCATCATGCTCATCTTCATTTTCACCTACAAGCAAATGAACAAGAGAAGGACAGAGCACTCACAGTGCTTCTTACAACAGGTGATTCAGGATTTAAGTACAGGCAAGTGTCTGGAGGTACCCTGGGCCTACTCTAGAGGCTCACCCGAGTTATTTCCACAACCTCCCCCCACACCTCAGACTGGAATCGGTGCAGCAGCAGGGCTGCCTGCCCAGCAGACCCTTACTTTCCAGAGCTCCTCCAGCTTATTGATCTGCTGTGCTGTGATCTGGCGTGCCCGCAGCTGCTCTTGCTCAGAAGGGATCTTCACCAGCCAGGACAGGAAGCAACGGTCCTGGATCAGTGGCTGCCACTGTGAGCTGTCCCAGTTGATGTCCTTGAGGCTACTCTGGCTGGCACAGGGCTGCCTGCCAAGTGGGGAGGACCACTGTGAGGACTGGTGCCCCTCTCTGAGGCCCCAAGTGGAAAGGGTCCTCCCCCATTGACCTTTCACCTTAATGGGCGTACATCCCCTACATTTTATTGTGTGATCACATTACCTTTAAATTGTTAGTAATAAATCGCATCTCCCCATGCACTTGAGCTCTGAACTCTTAAAACTCAGAACAGACTTTAGTTTTATAGAATTGTTTTTATGATCTAACCAGAATACACCCCAATAGAGTTACTCAGCAGTCCCAACTCCCAAACAAACAAACCTGAGTCCCAAACATTTCCATATCTCACCCCTCCCAGAAAAGATCTTTAAAACAGAGTTCACCGGAGTTAGAGCTGTGACTGGGCTATGGCTTGTGGGAAAATGGCTAGAGCTGAAAGGCTGCACCCAGGGGACACGTGAGGATCTCTCACCTGCATAGCAGTACCACTACTGAGTCGGCCTTGGCGGGGATGAAACCGAGGAGGAAGACATTGCGACAGCCACAGTTATAGCACTCCAGGACTGTCTCCCCTAGGGGCCCATCCTTATGTAGAGTCACTTCTTTGCATTTTGCCCTCACAAGGTGATTTACAATGTGGCTGAAACCAGGAAATGATAAAGAGTTAACACCCAAAGTTTGGCTTTTCACCACTTCCAACTTTCAGGCCCCTGTTAAAAGTTCCGGTACCGTTCATGGTCCATTAGCAGAGGCGGTCACACCTCATCCATCTGGTACCCGTGGGGACCGCCCCTCCCCACCAACCGGGTCCCCACTGAGCACAAAAATCAATCCCAACTTTAATCACTTTCAAGGAAAACTTCCTTAACACAATTCACATGATTCCTGTTTTTTCTTTTTTTTTTAAGTTCCTGCTTTCTTAAATCCAGCTAATTTAATCTACTGCTGGGCAAGGGCTGTGCTGGGGCTAGTGATGTTTCCTGCAAGGCCACCTCATTGCCATCTCTGTTGCTTCTTCCAAAGCCACTTCTCAGAGGCCCCATGACTACTTCCAGGAGCAACAGCCCCTCTTAATTTGCTGCAGGCCAGGAAACCTGATAACCAGACATATTAGAAACCTAAACACAGTTAAAAAAAAAAAAAAAAATACTGAGCCAGGGCTCTGGGCTACTCTACAGAAGCAAAGGGCTGGGTCTGAAGCTGTGGCTGTCTCGTCTCCTTCCTTGCAGCTCCATGGCCAGCACACCGCTCACCTAACACACGCCAGCTGCCACACTCTGCCCACGCCAGGCCAGCCACATACAGGAACCCATCCACCTTATCCAACTGGGACGCCTAATAGCCCCATTCTCCCTTCAGGCTTTCCTAGTGTCTCTAGCAACTCTGAACCTGAGCATTGGTTGCTGTGGTTGGACAAACACCCCAAACACGTTCTGCTGGGCCTCCGAGCCTTCCTCACTGTGCTCTCTCTGTTCCCTTCTAAAAATCCCTCCCGTGTTCAAAACTATCTCAGAAGCTAATCTTCCAACCCTCTCTCACCACCACAAAGCTCATGGGATTACCAAACCAACTGTGGCCCCTCTCCAACGCCCCCAACTCCTCTTTGGAGCAGTTGCCACTGGGCATTTGACCAGAATCAATGGTTTCCTGTTGTCTTTCTGCGCCTACCTCACCCTATCACGCGCGATGCTCCCTGAAGGCAAGCGGCTGCTTCGTCACCTTTCCCACTGGGGCCTTGCACAGAACACGCAGGGGTGCTTGGCTTGAGCCTGTTTTTTCTCGGAGGCCCTTTTGCTCACTTCCCTGTTCTTGGCTGTGCTGACCGGAAGCTGGGGTTGCCAGCTAAGAGTAGTTTTATTTAGTTGCTTTTCCTGCACGAGAGGAACTAATGCAAACACAGCAACACTTAAATTACCCAGAGTATTCTGAAAAGAGGACACGAATGTCTTTTGGTTACTCAGAAGATACTTTTCTTTTAAAACCTGTTAAAAAAAATCAGCCCCTTTCTTGCCTTGCTCAGAACACAACACCTCAAGTTACTAACTCAGAGATGCCACAAGATCTGACCACTCTGTGTCCCTCCATGACCCACATTTGCAGAAGGCACAGGAAGGTGGAGGAGGTAGAAATAAGCTACTACAGGCTTTTGTCACTTTCTCTAAAACATGAACCTCAGAAAAAGATTCCACTTCTTTGTTGGAAGCTTAAAGCTCTGCCTGGCAGGCCTCTGCTTTGGTTGTCCCCAGCAGTGGAGTAAACCATCCGCCCAGAGGGGGAACCGCCAGCACAGCACCCCCAGGATGGGAGCCCCTCCACTTGGGCAAGACAAATGGACTCCCTGCTGGAATTCAAGCACCACTGGTCTTGTCCCAAACACAAGATGAGGGACCCAATCACAGCTGCTGCTGATCAACAGCAGGATGGGAAGCCCCGTGCCGACAGTCAAGTGAACTTAATTTAATCCAATGATTCAGGATCTGGCCTGAATTAGCCTCAAGAAGGCTCAGAAGAAGTCAGGCCAGAGTAAGCCTTCTCAGAAACTCACTCCCATGGATGCCTGTTACTGCCTCGGGAACATCCTCCCGTTAATGAAGATCAACAGGCATGCTAGGAGCTCATCTTGCAGAAAAAGAGAAGTAAAAACTGGGAATGAGAATTAAGCCAACCCTACTTGCATAATAAAAAGAACCACAGAGAATAAATCAAGGGTAAATACATTAAGGCATTCACACACCACCATCTGTTTCAAGTTAAACCAGTCAGAGGAGGAAAAAAACCAGGTTTGTTAGCGTGATTTTATATTGTGCTTTGCTTCAACATTTCCATAATTTACACACAAATCTGAGCACACCACTGATTAAAGACACATGCATGGTTTGATTATCTACCTGCCAGAAGTATTTCCACGTCCATTACAGAACCACTTCTTGCTGGTGTTACAGTAAACCACGCAAGCAGGATCGTGTATTCCACAGTAACTAAAAAAACCAAAACATCAACAGTTAAAAGCTGGAATTGCTCTCTGGTTTTAATTTGGCAGGATGTAAAATTCTTTCCTCTTACAACATTTTTAAGTTTTTCATTAGACACATACTCAAACTCAACAATCCCAATAACCAAATCAAACCAGTTAACCAAGGCTTCCCAATCCTGAGGCCATAGGGAAAGGGCTGGGTATGTGGTAGGGGGCTCTCTGGGGGACAGCCAGGATGAGCAGCAAAGCTACTTTCAGGGACAGAACCCCCAAGAGGTGACGAGAAAACTGTCCAAGGGGGCCTCACACCCCCAAAGGCCATTACAGTCCCTCTCTTTTGGCCTGACATTTCAGGGGCCCTGACTCTCATGATTCAATGGCCATAGTGAAATACAGGCTCCAGCAGAGGGCACCGTGCTACAGGGGAACTCAGCTGACTCTGTGATAGAGGCACTGCACTCTGGCTGGCCCCATGCAGGCGTCCTGAAGATTATGCAGGCAGCATCTTGGGAGATGCTCACCCTCAGCCCTGGTTTTCTGCAAATCGACACACCAATATCAAAACACTAACTCCCTGGAGTTCTGCTTTTTTGAAAAGCCAAGATGCTGTCCTAAACCAGAATGTGCTTCAGCCAAGAACCCTCTGCCCTCCCCCATACCATGGAAAGGGCCTAGGAATGGGTAGGAACCTTAGGACCCTCCCAAACCCTAAAAGCATGGGAACAGTAGGGAGAGCAAGGGGCTAAACAGTTGAACCCCCTGCAGCTCCAGAAGGACTTTAAAGGCAGCTGTTTGTGTGACATGAGCACAATTACACAAGTTTGAACATTTGCAAATTAACACGACCAAAGAGCCAAAATAAAATTAAAAAAGCATCACCCCACAAAGTGGGAAGAACTGCCCTGTGTTCCAGAAAGCTGAGCAGGAAAGGACCATGGTCGAAGACCTTGGTGGGCACCAATCAGGGAGGAAGAGCAGGCTGAGTCAAGGCCTAAGTCCCATGCTGCCCTGACTGGCGGGCTGCCCTGAGCAAAAATCATCTCACCCTTTCTGGTCTTAATTTCCTCACAAGTGCATAACAAAAAAGCAAGAATAAGCTCAACCATAAGGGACAAGAGATGAGAATTCCAAATTTGGTCAACATACAGGTCTACACACTCACTACTTACTCCCAATTTTCCAGGCATAGTGAAGGCATCAGGGAGCCAGATCTATCACAGAACCCTAGAGCAATTCCTCCATAAGAGAATCCCAGCTGCTTTGTTTCCCCCTAATCCCAAACACTTCACCCAATGTGATCAGTTCTTTCTAATGAGGGAGGAAGCAGGTATCAGGCAATGACGCCAGGGCCTGAGGCCAGAGGAAAGGGCACCTCTCCCCATTAGGTGGATGAATGGGCATTGGAGGGTGCTGAGCCCATCCTCCCCACTGGTAACAGGGACCATGTGGACAAGAATGCTGAGCAACTTCCTTACTCACAACGACAAAGACACCAAGAATCACAGAGTCAGCACAAGGATGCTGCCTACCCCTAGGAGGAGAATGTCTCCACTTTTCAGCTTACCTGCAGGCATGTATGGGGAGATCCTTCGTGTAATAGGTGTCTTCTTCATCTTCTTCAAAGTTCAATTCGGCCAACAACTGGCTGGTCTTGGCCACACTGTCATCCACAGCCCCATTCTGCAGGATGCCCTCAGGTCCAACCTACAGTGGAATGACAGTGTTACCCAAGTAAAGCCACAGCTCTGAGAGATTAAGCAGGAGCACATGGTTACTCCCCGCAAAAAGGAACCGCCTGTGATTCCCATGTACTGTTAGAGTTTTTCACACAATCTTCTTCCCTATCAAATCTACCCGACTTAAAACAGGGCATTGGGGTGGTGCCTGTGGCTCAGTGAGTAGGGCGCCGGCCCCATATACCAGAGGTGGCAGGTTCAAACCCAGCCCCGGCCAAAAACTGCAAAACAAACAAACAAACAAAAATAAAAACAGGGCACTGGTGGCCTATGACACCCATCACCCACTGCACATCTAGTCTAACCTGCAGCTGGCCACAGAGCCACACCCACGGCTCACAATCAGGATGCTAAGAAAAACATTGTGTGATTGAGGACCACCAACAACAAAATGACTTTTACAGCCAATTGCAGTGGATCCAAGAGACAGACAAGGACCCAGAGGACTACAATGAAAGGCTCATCAACTGCTAAAAGTAAAGGCTGTCCTCTTGGAGGCATGGGAATAGTCTCCAGCATGCCCCCCACAGGCCATTTAACCCCAACACAAGGCTGGGTCAAGCAGCAGGAGCCTTAAGGGGTGACTAAACACAGAGATGGCACACAAAGGACCAGGGAGACATGAAGGGAGCCCCTAGGACAAGTGTCAAGTCTCTCTAATCTGGAACTAGACACCTGTCCACCCCTCACAGAGCCCATGCCACCAGGGCTGTGAACCAAGAACAAAAAAGACAAACCAGGGCGGTGCCTGTGGCTCAGTGAGTAGGACGCCAGCCTCATATACTGAGGGTGGCAGGTTCAAACCCGGCCTTGGCCAAACTGTAACAAAAAATAACCAGGCGTTGTGGTGGGAGCCTGTAGTCCCAGCTACTCGGGAAGTTGAGACAATAGAATCACCTAAGCCCAAGAGCTGGAGGTTGCTGTGAGCTGTGACACCAGAGCACACTACCGAGGGCGACAAAGTGAAACTGTCTCTAAAAAAAAAAAAAGACAAACCAACCTAGGGACCTTGTCCAGCACCTCCCGGCACTCCATCCTCAGTCACAGAACCCCCCATAACCCATCATCCCAGCAGTCTTGAAGCGCCAACTGTACAAGCCTTAGGACAGAGGTTCTCAACTTGGGCCAGCAACTGCTTCAGGCTATTCTAGACAACATAAAAAAGTGTGTTTGGCGCTCGGCACCTGTGGCTCAAACGGCTAAGGCGCCAGCCCATATACCTGAACTGGTGAGTTTGAATCCAGCCAAGTCCGCCAAACAACAATAACGGCTGCAACCAAAAAATGGCCGGGCATTGTGACGGGTGCCTGTAGTCCCAGCTACTTGAGAGGCAGAGGCAGGAGACTCGCTTGAGCCCTGGAAGTGGAGGTTGCTGTGAGCTGTGATGCCACAGCACTCTATCCAGGGTGACAGCTTGAGGCTCTGTCTCAAAAAAAAAAAAAAAGTGTGTGTGGGTCAGTAAGAAGACCTGTCTAGTCATGCCAGCCTAGACTGGAACTCCATTACAGTGCATGATGCCACTTAAAAACTTTTTTCAGGAAGGCAACCACAGGTTAATTGCTAGAAGACTTTATACTTCACTTTGAAGAAAAAAATTCTTTTGTAAGAAATAAAAACCAAAATCAACTTTTGAATTTTAACATGAAAAGTACTTACAAGTACCTTAGTACTCCCTGCATCCACCACAGGGTTGGGAAGCCCAGGCAATAGTTCCCATTACCTCTGCTCTGGACACAGTATTTAAAAGCATATTATGGAATTCCCACTACCTAGCCCCACCCCTTGGGGTCACCAAGTCCTTTAGTCCTACTCCAGATATGAGCCCAAACCTGACTAAAAGCACACTGTGAAAGTCCAGCTAAAAGCAGCTGAGCTGATTAGCCTCTGCAGGGGTTTTCTACCCAGAGACAGTTCCTTCCAACTCACTACAGAACTCAAATTGTGCATCAGAGCAGCACAAACTAGTCCCTTCATTCCCAGAGGAAAAGGACAGAAATTCAAAATTACTTGCCAGGAGCAATGGCTCATGCTTATAATCCTAGCACTCTGGGAGGCTGAGGTAGGTGGATTGCCCAAGCTCAGGAGTTCAAGACCATCCTTAGCAAGAGTAAGACCCTGTCTCTAACAATAGCCAGGGGTTGTGGTGGGCACCTGTAGTCCCAGCTACTTGAGAGGCTGAGACAAAAGGATCTCTTGGGCCCAAGAGTTTGAAGTTGCTGTGAGTTATGATGCCACAGCACTCCACTGGGGCAAGAAAGTAAGACTCTGTCTCCCCCCACCCAAAAAAAAAAAAAAAAGAAAAGAAAAGAAAAAGGAAATTCAAAATTACCCCCAACTGAGGGGCATAAAGTCTTAAGACTGCAGACTTTTTTTTTGGAGACAGAGTCTCAAGAGGTGGCCCAATGCTGTGGTGTCACAGCTCGCAGCAATCTCAAACTCCTGGGCTTAAGTGATTCTCTTGCCTCATCCTCCCAAGTAGCTGGGACTACAGATGCCTACCAGCTATTTTTTGGTTGTAGTTGTCATGGTTGTTTGGCAGGCCAGGGCTGGATTCAAACCCGCCAGCTCTGGTGTATGTGGATGGCACCCTAGCCACTAAGTTACAGGCGCTGAGCTAAGACTGCAGACTTTTTTACTCCAACCCTCAGTCCGTGCATTTGTTAGTCACTGCCCCCTGCCCAAGATGGGCCTCTGCACCTGCTGTCAAGATCGCCTGTGGCTGAGTGAGTAGGGCACCGGCCCCATATACCAAGGGTGGTGGGTTCAAACCCTGCCCCAGCCAAACTGCAACAACAACAACAACAAAATAGCCAGGCATTGTGGCGGGCACCCATAGCCCCAGCTACTTGGGGGGCTTAAGCAAGAGAATCGCCTAAGCCCAGAAGCTGGCTGGAGGTTGCTGTGAGCTGTGATGTCACAGCACTCTACCAAGGGCGACAAAGACTCTGTCTCTTTTTAAAAAAAAAAAAAAAAAAGGCAGCACCTGTGGCTCAAGGAGTAGGGTGCTGGCCCCATATGCTGAGGGTGGTGGGTTCAAGCCCCACCCCAGCCAAAACTGCAAAAAAAAAAAAAAAAAAAAAAAGATCGCCTGATATGCAGTTGTTAAACTCAGTCTTGGATTTTTGCCCAAGGGTGTTGGGGCACAAGGGTGCCTCCTAGGCAGGCCTCCTCTGACCTACCTTGGGGCCCCAGGGAGGCACTGTCTGTTCTCCTCCTGCTGTGAGCCCAGCGCCTAAGTGGAGCCAGCATCCCACAAGGCCTTCAGTAGATTGGCTAAATGAATTCAGCTTCTCATCCAAAACATAAAGGCCCAGATACAAAGTCACTCATCATTTACTGACTTATGCCAAGGTTTAAATAAAACAGAGAAGCTAGGAAGTCACCATCCCTCCAGGGTTCTGAGCCCTCCCAAAGGAGGGGACTGCCAGAACTGGCCACAAGCTGGAATGGACTCTTGCCCTGGTTATTTCCCTCAACTCTTTTTTAGAGACAAGGTCTCCCTCTTGCTCAGGCTCGTCTCAAACTCCTAAGCTCAAGCAATCTACCCGCCTTGGCCTCCCAGAGTGCCTTCAACTCTGTTTTGAAAAATTCCAAATCTACAGAAAATACACACCCACACCTCTTTCACCTGGACACCCCTGCATCACAACACACCACACCACACTCACATTCCCCCTCTCACTCTGCACACACGTACTTCATTTTCCTGACCCGCTTCAGAGCTGCAGGCCCCAGGTCAAGGCCTCTCTCCACACCCTCACAAAATGAGCAAGCCCTGTGCCAGTGCTCAGGATCTCACCTGGCTATCACAATGCTGGCTAATACAGATACATGCACAGTCCCAATGTCCTAATAACCTTATTTATCCTTTTTAAAAAAATCTAAGACCCAGTTTAACAACTGCACATGATTTGTGATGTCTCTCTTGCCTTTTTTAATCTACTAGTTTGAGCCACATAAAACCACCGGCATGTGGGCCCATTTTTGACTTACAGAGAAGTCTACTCCCCGTGGTTCCACCCAATGGAGACCCCGGGTTATTCTTTCCAAGGGTTTTTTTTTTTTGAGACAGTCTCGCTATGTCACCCTTGGTAGAGGGCTGTGGCATCACAGCTCACAGCAACCTCAAACTCTTGGGCTTAAGTGATTCTCTTGCCTCAGCCTCCCATCCATGTTTTCCTTAAGAAAAAGGAAAGCCCTCCCTCCTCATCTCTCACTGCTGGCACTTACTTGTGGGGACCTACAGACCCCTGTTCTAAGTCAGTGCAATGGAGCCTGCTCCTGAGGTTTAACATTCAAGAGTGTCCTTGATGTGGCCTGAGTGTCTGAGGCGCCCCCAGCTTACATGGCTGACCGCCGAGTTCTAGGATCAGCCACTATGCAAGGAACACACAGCCTGAGATAAAAATCAAGCTCACGGCTCGGCGCCTGTGGCTCAGCGGGCTAAGGCGCCAGCCACGTACACCTGAGCTGGCGGGTTCGAATCCAGCTTGGGCCCACCAAACAACAATGATGGCTGCAACCAAAAAACGGCCAGGCGTTGTGGCGGGCGCCTGCAGTCCCAGCTACTTGGGAGGCGGAGGCAGGAGACTCGCTTGAGCCCAGGAATTGGAGGTTGCTGTGAGCTGTGATGCCATAGCACTCTATCCAGGGTGACAGCTTGAGGCTCTGTCAAAAAAAAAAAAAAAAAAAAAAAATCAAGCTCACACCAACAGGGAAAGGGCAGGCTATGACAAGAGGCTCAGTCTACCTTCTTTATCTCAAGAAGGTAGACACCTTACAGGGCAATGACCCAGACCAGACCCCAGTTCAGTGGCACCAAAAGAAGTGAAAAGAACAGGGCCTGCAGGGCAGTGCCTGTGGCTCAGTGAGTAGGGTGCCAGCCCCATATACCAAGGGTGGCGGATTCAAACCCATCCCAGCCAAACTGCAACAAAAAAAAGCCAGGCATTGTGGCAGGCGCCTGGAGGCCCAGCTACTCGGGAGGCTGATGCAGGAGAATCGCCTAATCCCAGGAGCTGGAGGTTGCTGTGAGCTGTGATGCCACAGCACTCTACCGAGGGTGACAAAGTAAGACTTTGTCTCTAAAAAAAAGAAAAGAACAGGGCCTCTGCAGACACAGCAATCATCCCAAAACTGGACTGTGATATGGTCTGAGGGAAGAATCTGGTTGTGAAGACAATCTAATTGTCCCTATGTTTTGGAGGATCCTGAAAAACCATTGTCTGTCTGACACTAGCATTGCAGCAATGAAGGAGAGATGCCCCCTTTTTGTTTCTAGAAACATCACATTTTCTAGGTCAAAATGGTCAAGTACTGCAAATTCACATGGATTGCCCTCAGAAGTGAGGGTGGAAAGACCCATGGAACTGGCTTTAAATACACATCATCAAAAAAAAAAAAAAAAAAAAAAAAACAGGGCGGCACCTGTGGCTCATCGAGTAGGGCGCCGGCCCCATATACCAGAGGTGGTGGGTTCAAACCCAGCCCCGGCCAAACTGCAAAACGGAAAAATAGCCGGGCATTGTGGCGGGCGCCTGTAGTCCCAGCTACTTGGGAGGCTGAGGCAAGAGAATCACCTAAGCCCAGGGATTGGAGGTTGCTGTGAGCTGTGTGACGCCACGGCACTCTATCGAGGGCGATAAAGTGAGACTATCTCTACAAAAAAAAAAAAAACAAAAACAAATCAGCAAGAAAAAACAAACAAGAGAAAAGGAAAACTTTCACACCTATTAAACCAAGGAGACCAATACACAGAGTTTGTTTTTTCTTCTCATATGTCAGAGAACCTGTCCTAAATGTTCTACACAAAAGATGATGTTGCATGCCCAGAATCTGCGTTCAACATACAGTATATTTCACCCATATACTGGAAAGAAGATAAGGTTAAACAGCGTGGCCCTAACAGTACATCTTCTCCACTACCCACCCTGGGCCTTCTCCACCTCACTCTGCAAGGAGCTGATGCTTCAGGGAGGTGCCACCCTTGGTTGTGGCAAGAGGTATCCAGAGCCCAGCAAGTAACGTCCTAACAAAAGTCCACAGGATCCCTGAGAAGCCCAGCTCAGTCACCTGGCTCTCAAGCTGCTACTCAACCAACACAAGTAAAAAGCGTAAGGAGCACACACCTGTAGTTCTAGCTACTTGGCAGACTAAAGCAGGACTGCTTGAGCTAGGAACTAGAGTCCAATCTGGGCAACACAGTGAGACCCCATCTCTTTCTTTCCTTTTTTTTTTTTTGGAGATAGAGTCTCACTCTGTTGCCCAAGCTAGAGTGCCACAGCATCAGCCTAGCTCAGAGCAACCTCAAACTCTTGAGTTCAGGTGATCCTCCTACTTCAGTCTCCTAAATAGCTAGGACTACAGACACCTGCCACAACGACCAATTAATTTTTTCTCTTTTTAGTAGAGATGTGGTTTCACTCTTTTTCAGGCTGGTCTCCAACTCCTGAGTTCAAGGGATCCTCCCATCTTAACTTCCCAGAGTGCTAGGATTACAAGCATGAGCCACCACACCTGGCCCCCATCTTATTAACAAAAAAAAAGGCACAAGAACCTGTTGCCAGCCCTTGGGACCAGGACTCAGCAGGCCTGAGAGGCAGAATTCTGTTCTCAGAGTAAACTCCTCCAGCAGGAGGAGTCCTAAGCCATAAGCCATCCATGATCAGCACTAGTGACCAGACCTAGACTGAATGCCTGTCACCTCCCACCCCAAGGCCAGTTGATCACTGTGGCCCTCCTTTGCTAGGCTGGAGTGTCCTTATCACCATGACAACACCCTCACTATGGTGACAACCACAAACTGCCTTTAGTAGTAAACCATTCCCCAGAACATGCCCCTTCCAGCTTTAGTGCATGCTGCTTTAGGAGACCTCTCCCCGTCAAAAGGCCCTCAAGGCCCTCTAAGGGCACTGCAGCCACTCCAACAGGGAGCCATCCCAGCCTGGGGGATGTGGATCCTGATGAAATCACAGGAAGGAGCTCAGACCTGCTCTAGTCTGTGACTCCTTGTGAGGAGAACTGGGGGCATCAGTGCCATGGATTCAGTACTTACCATGTGGACTGGAAGGGGACACTTGGTATCCTGGCAGCTCCCACAAGGCACATGCATTCACACATGTACACACAGCCTTGACAATGTCCTCCACCTCAATTCCTTTTGTTTACGGGGTTTTCCAACCTCAGACACCCTGTCCAATCTCCCCACCATGGTCCTTCCCCTGGCTAAGAGGACTCCATGATAGATGATTAGACGTTAATAAAGCAATGAGAAAAGTGTTGCTTTTCTTTTGGCTGTGCTGGCTGGACTGAGAGGGAACTTTGATTTTTAGTTACTGCTGGTATAGTATTAATGTTATTCCCCCAACAATCATGCAGCATCTGGGTAAAGAAACTAACCGAGACGTAAGTAGAAGTCAATTCACTCATTCACCACTAGCTGTAAAGTGTGTGGTCTCACTTTTGCATAATCACTGGGATACTGGGAGAGCTGGAAGAGAATCCTTATTATACGGAAACAACCCTGGCAAGTCCGATGATAGCTGCCAGCACCTCTCCAGGTTAGCGACATCTTATCTCCAAAGTTCATTTGTTTTCCAAAAAACAACTGGACTACTCAAGCATTTGCAAAACCAAAATGGACAAGGTCACATGCAAATTTTAAACACCATTTTTAGAAACCAAGAACTGTATAGAACTCACTGGTCCTGGTCTTATGACTATAAGCTTAGGGCTTAGCTAGCAAGGCAAGATAGTCTGTCCACCTGGATAGTCAAGGATGGGCCACGGTAGTCCTCTGTGAACTCTGAAGGCAAGCAAGACTCCAGCTTTAAAGATGAGGTGGCAGGGCGGCGCCTGTGGCTCAGTGAGTAGGGTGCCAGCCCCATATGCCGAAGGTGGCGGGTTCAAACCCAGCCTCAGCCAAAATGCAAAACAAAAAAATAGCTGGGCGTTTTGGCGGGCGCCTGTAGTCCCGAGGCTGAGGCAAGAGAATCGCCTAAGCCCAGGAGCTGGCGGTTGCTATGAGCTGTGTGACGCCATGGCACTCTACCAAGGGTGATAAGGTGAGACTCTGTCTCTACAAAAAAATAAATAAATAAATAAATAAATAAATAAATAAATAAATAAAGATGAGGTGGCAACTTTTTTTTTTTGAGACAGAGTCTCACTCTGTTGCCCTGGGTAGAGGGCCGTGGTGTCATAGCTCATAGCAATCTCAAACTCTTAGGCTCAAGCCATCCTTCCGCCTCCCAAGTAGCTGGGACTACAGGCATCTGCCACAACCCTCCCACTCCAGCTAGTTTTTCTATTTTTAGTAGAAACAGGTTCTTGCTCTTGCTCAGGCTGGTCTTGAATTCCTGAGCCCAGGCAATCTACCTGCCTCAGCTTCCCAAAATGTTAGGATTACAGGTATTACCCACTGCCCCCAGCCAAAGTGGCAACTTTCTATCCTAAATTTATTTATTTATTTGGTAGAGACAGAGTCTCACTTTATCGCCCTTGGTAGAGTGCTGTGGCATCACCCAGCTCACAGTAACCTCCAACTCCTGGGTTCAGGAGATTCTCTTGCCTCTGCCTCCTGTGTAGCTGGGACTATAGGCACCCACCACAATGCCCAGCTATTTTTTTGTTGCAATTTGGCTGGGGCCTGGTTTGAACCTGCCACCCTTGGTATACGGGGCCAGCGCACAACCAACTGAGTCAAAGGCACTTCCCTTTATCCTAAATATTTTAAATATTTTATTTTATTTTAAGAAAAGAAAGCCTAAATTTGCAAACTCTGGACTAGCACTAGAGAGGAAAACACATGAAAAGCCTGACAGGAGGGAGGAAAGTTAAGGCTGGAGTAACAGCTCAGCAAAGAGATTTTCCCAAAATGTTGTCCTTTATGATGAAGAAAAATGGTATTTAAGCCAGGTACAGTGGCTCATACTTGTAACCCTACCACTCTGCGAGGCCAAGGCAGGTGGACTGCCTGAGCTCAGAAATTTGAGACTAGCATGAGCAGGAACCAGACCCTATCTCTACTAAAAGTAGAAAAAGTAGCCAGGCATCATGGTGGGCACCTGTAGTCCCAGCTGCTTGAGAGGCTGAGGAAAGAGGTTCATTTGAGCCCAAGAGTTTGAGGTCTGTGAGCTATGATGATGTCACAACACTACCCAGGGCGACAGAGTAAGACTGTTTCAAAAAAAAAAAAGACAGTGCCTATAGCTCAGTGGGTAGGGCGTGGGCCACATACGGCAGGAATGGCGGGTTTGAACCCGGCACGGGGGCCAGCTAAACAACGACAACTGCAACAAAAAATAGCCAGGCATTGTGGCAGACGCCTGTATTCCCAGCTGCTTGGGAGGCTGAGGCAAGAGAATCGCTTAAGCCCAAGAGTTTGAGGTTGGCCGTGAGCTGTGACAACACAGCACTCACCGAGGGTGACAGCTTGAGACTGTCTCAAAAAAAAAAAAGGAAAGATGGCAAGTTTCCTAAGGAAACAACTCTTGCACTCAGAGTAAAACCCCAGCTGTGCTATTACGAGTGCAAAGGGAGGGAATATGCATGCAGCACAGGTCTGATGTGAGGATGAATCTGTGGGGTTTCACTTTATGAAACCAGGACCCCACAGATTCCAAGCAGCACCTACAAGGTCTCCTGGAGCACCTGCACAAAAAAAACTTGCATTTCTGCCTAAAAGGACAGTACTGATATGCAAATCTCAACATCTTCTGAGGTGAGGTGAGCTAAGAAAAGTTAACCAAACGAACAGGCATCCATTGTTTCTAATTGGTTGTCCATACTACTTTGGACATTGGAGGCTGTTGTCAGTATTTGGTGTAGTCCTACATGGACATACAGTGGTATTTCCATGTGGTTTTGAACAATTTTATTGAAATATAACTGACATACCATAAACAGTGTATTTAAAGTACGTCATTTTTAGAAACTGACATACATCAACGTATGTGATGTACAGTTATGTGAAATATTCCAGCAAGACAGACCAAAAAGTCTGTTACCAGCTATTGGCTCAGTGCCCTTAGCACAGTGGTTACAGCGCCAGCCACATGCACTGAGGCTGGCAGGTTCAAACTTTTAAGCCCAAGAGTTTGAGGTTGCTGTGAGCTGTGACGCTACAGCACTCTATCAAGGGCGACACAGTGAGACAGTCTAAAAACAAACAAAGAAAAACCCACCAGCTATTAAGCAAAGGACTTCTGAAATTACTTTTTGCTGTCCTGGGAGTAGGGAGGGCCCAGGAAAGGGTCAGATACTCACAAAGAAAACTGTCCCTTCATCTGAGAAATGCTTGGCAGGGCTGTGTCAGTATTTCATCCCATGATTTCAAGGGCTTTGATAAGTATCAGTTGCATTTCATAAACAAGAAAAGGAATGTTATTTGAACCAGCTAAGTGCATCAAGAGACACCCCTGCTGCCATTCTCCCTATAAACAGACTTTAAGGGCAACTCAACTGTGCAAAACTGACACTGGCAGGGCTGGTATTAAAAGTGATGGACAGCAGCAGTCTAATAGTTCCTCAGAGGGTTAAACCCGGAGTGAACGTGCAACTCAGCAATTTCACTATAAACTACATGCACACAGAAACATGTACACACGTTCAAAGCAGCACTATTCACAATAATCAAGAAAAAAATTACCCAAATGTTCATTTATAGATGAGGAAATAAACTGTAGTCCATCTACAAAGCAGACTATTACTCAGCCATAAAAAGGAAGCAGTGATCCATGCTGCAACACATTGTGCTACATGAAAGAAGTCAGACACAAAACACCATATTATCCTATGACTCCATTCATGTTTAAATGTCCAGAACAGGCAAATCCATATAGTCAGAAACCAGATTAGTGGCTGCAGGGGCTGGGGGAGGTAAGTGGTGAGGAAAGATGTATAAAAATGGGAGTAATAGGCTCGGCGCCTGTGGCTCAATGGGCTAAGGCACCAGCCATGTACACCTGAGCTGACAGGTTTGAATCCAGCCCGGGCCCGCCAAACAACAATGACGGCTGCAACCAAAAAATGGCCGGGCGCTAGGGCAGCGCCTGTGGCTCAGTGACTAGGGTGCCAGCCCCATATACCAAAGGTGGCGGGTTCAAACCCGGCCTCGGCCGAACTGCAAAACAGAAAAATAGCTGGGCGTTGTGGTAGACGCCTGTAGTACCAGCTACTGGGGAGGCTGAGGCAAGAGAATCGCCTAAGCCCAGGAGTTAGAGGTTGCTCTGGGCTGTGTGATGCCACGACACTCTACGGAGGGCGATAAAGTGATTCTGTCTCTACAAAAAAAAAAAAAAAAAGGCCAGACGCTGTGGAGGGTGCCTGTAGTCCCAGCTACTTGGGAGGCGGAGGCAGGAGACTCGCTTGAGCCCAGGAATTGGAGGTTGCTGTGAGCTGTAATGCCACCGCACTCTATCCAGAGTGACAGCTTGAGGCTCTGTCTCAAAAAAAAAAAAAAGGAGTAATAAAAATGTTCTGAAGTTGATCGTAGTGATGGCTGCACAACTCTGAATGTTGTACCACTGAATTGTACATTTTAAATGGGTGAATTTTATGGTTCAGTATGTGAATACTACTTCAACAAAGCTGTTAAAAAAAAAAAGTGGCTGCACTTAAAAACTGACATCCACTCCTTCAGTAAGATGAAAAGGGAGATGCCGGGCACAGTGGTTCATGCCTGTAATCCTAGCACTCTGGGAGGCAGAGGAGGGTGGACTGCTTGAGCTCACAAGTTCGACACCAGGCTGAGCAAAAGCAAGACACTGTCTCCACCAAAAATAGAAAAAACTAAGGCAATGAGGGAAGGAGCGAGGGGAGTGGGGTCTTGGTGTGTGCCACACCTTTTGGGGGCAAAACATGATTGTAAGAGGGACTTTACCTAACAAATGCAATTAGTGTAACCTGGTTTCTTGTACCCTCAATGAATCCCCAACAATAAAAAAAAAGAAAAGAAAAAACTGAGGCAAGAGGATCACTTGCGCCCAAGAGTTGGAGGTTGCTGTGAGCTATGATGCCCCGGCACTCGACCCAGGGTGACTCCGTCTCAAAAAAAAAAAAAAGATGAAAAGGGAGAATGAGATTCTGAATCGTTTG
>CAUYRH010070576.1:0-13225 GCA_963574655.1 Perodicticus potto
CGATCACATGGATGCCTGGGCCGCCCTTCCCCTGCCTGTGAGCCCGGCGAGCAGAGCGAGTGAGCGCGGAGGCGAGCGGGGACCCCTCCCCTGCCTCTGGCCGCTGGGGCGCTCTGCAGTCTTAAAGCAGCAGCAGAGAAGTGCAGGCGGACTGAGGCAGGACCCGGCAGGGCGCAGCCACCGCGCTGTCACGCACAGGCACTAGGATGAATTTCTTAGCGGCTTAAATAATCATCCCAACAGCCGATTATTTTTCGGTATTTTCTTGCCGGTTGCTAATAAGATGTGGCCCGGGGAACAGCCGCAGAAGGTCGCCTGCTGCACAGGGGTGACCGTGAAATGTTCGTAGTTTGAATGAAAGGTGCAGCTGGATTCAGATTCCGTATTTACTCTCAGAAAAGTCCAGTTCATTTGCCTGGAGGGAAATACTGCCTCCCAATCTGGCTGCTGCTGTACAGATCTCTATGATTTCACAGGCTAATTTTTAATTATCTCGAATACATTGTGGAATACAAACACAAGCAGTTCTAATTTTGCTCTCTGAATGGTGCATAAAAAAGCTGATTAAAATTGTTGATAATATGACTAATCCCAAACATATAACCCCTTTCACATTACTGTCGAAAGCCAGTATGATAACATTTCCTGAATGTTCTGTAAGGTTCTTTGAGCCACAGTGATATTCAAAGGCATGCTCCTTAAAGGGCACACATCCATATTCCATCCATCAGTTCTCAAAATAATGACCGACAGGGCTGGAATACACCCAATTTAGAATCCAAGAGAGAATGCTCAGAGGCAGGGCAATAAGGACAGAGAAAAACCTTTCTGCAGTGGGCAGTAGCGGGGACAGGGTCTCCTGGGAAACTGGTAGGCTTCCTAGGCACCGAGCATCTTCTGCCCAGCCTCCATGCGCCCCTTCAACACGGAGGGGGAATTATGCACACCTCAGACAGCTTACAAAATAACACAGGCAAAGCAAATAGTGAGGCAGAAACAAAATGGTGCTTTACCAGGGTTGGGCACAAGATGGCCAGGCCCTGTATACTGGGAAGGGTCAGCTGAGCCGGTGATGCTTACTCGCCAACGCTCTGCATCTGCAGGTGATCACGTGCTGCCGCCCACTCAGGCTGCGCCGGCCCAGCCCGCTGTACAACACACCGGAACCAGAGTGTCCTCCGACTCTGCTTGCGCCTGTGCTCCTGCCTGGCCGTCTGCATGCAGTCCAGCAAGGCCGGCCGCGGGCCTTGTTTCACCCCTGCCGCTGGCCAGCTCACCCGTTCATTCAGCTCACAAATTCCTAACTGCACACCAGCCTCTGATTGCTCAAGTCAGCCATCACCCTTCTGCGCTTGAGCACTGGGGCCAGACGCACCCTAGGCCCAGCCGCAACGCTTCCACTTACCAGACACCGGGCTCATGCGTGTGACCGAGCCTCGTTTTCCTTCTGTGCAGAATGGAAATTTTCAGAGTTCCTGCCCGCACGGTTGTGAAGATCTGACGGCCTGCTGATGGCACATGGTCACCGTGGTTATTTCTGAGTTTGGGGGCAGGGCTGACTACATGATTTGCGGGATCTAGTGTAAAATGGAAAAAAAAACACCATTAAAGTACTAAAATAGAAAGCCTCCTCCTTTCTTTCCCAGTCCCTCTCAACCTGGCATGGTGTCTTTTATTTGCTACCTAATGCTGAGTTCCCTTGGGCACAGGAATATTCGGAGTGAGGGCAGCCCCTCACAGATGCCAGAGCCCTGCCAGGTGAAGCAGGCAGCTTGACGGACTCCACCTGCAGGGTTGTGAACGGCCAAGGATGTGCGGGGTCTGGGAAAGCCACTCCACTGTTGCTCTCCCTTACACAGACCATGGCCCCAAAGTGCAGTGGAGGGGAGATCTCCCTGGGATTGCTACCTCCATGCTGAGAAGCTCTTGGTGCCTGGATCAGAGGTGGGGCAATAGGCTCCAGTTCCCTGGGCACTGCCTTCCCAGCCTCACCCTGAGCTTATCCCATGCGCATGCCCAGACCCACACTGGTGGGTGGCCAAGTTAGCAGAGCACAGACCTCCTGCCTGCCACCTATTGGAGAGCAGTGACAATTGCAGGGAACAGGCACGGATTGGGGGAGGATGGCAGTGGACAGCAGAGAACTGGCTCAGAGGTGGTAGGCAGCTGGAGGTGTGCTGCCCAGGCTCCAAGCCCTCTGCATGTTCCACTGTCCCATCAGAAAGTATGAATTCAGGGCCAATATTGTTAACAATTTCAAGATGGAGACTGCAGAGTTTCCAACACCAAGTGCAGGTCCTTTTGAGTGTGAAACAGGGCGGGTCCTCCATGCTGGTGCATTGGGGCCACCCCTCTGTGATGTATATGTAACGTGTCTGGCACAGATCAATAGGTTAAGGGTCTTGAATGGGCTTACCACATACACTAACCTCTCTTTTATATGTATTTATATAACATACTTTTGTTAAAGGTGCATTTGCACCCCACTAAACTGTGAGCTCCAGGAAATAGACCAGATTCTCTCCTGTCCCACATGTATGCCAAAGGGCTGGCACCAGCATGAGCTTGGTGGAATGGAAAGCCCTAATGCAGGGGGAAAGGGGAAGCTGCCCTAAAATTGATTACATATGTGCATACACCTACAGGACTGAGAAAGCCAGAAGGAAGAGAGCGTCATGCTCCCTCTCAAAGAAGCTTTTTTCAGGAAATGGCAAGTTCATTGAGCTCTCAAGTTCAATTGTGATGTCTGCATGCAAAACTGAATCAAGGAAGGGGGAGCATTCTAGCCCTGAGGAGTTCACATCTGGAAAAGCCAACTTTCTGTAATATGTTGGGTTTGACACGATTCCTCCTTTTGGAGTCCTGATTAGTGTGATGCCTAGCCTCTGGAAGATCAGCCTGAAGGATTCCACATACAGTCATTCACTTTTCCCTCCCTCTGCCTTCTCCCAGGTCAACCTTCCTAGAGGAAGAGAGAAGAGGTCTAAGAGGCTGCCTTTGTGCTCACTGAACCTGAACTGTTGCTACAAAAGAAACAATGTGAACTTGCACTTCGGGTTACATCATCCCCATTGCCCGGTCCCTTAATCCTCTGCATTCTGGTGGAGGCCTGAGAAAGCATCTCTGAAGCCATGGCATTTGAGCCCTGTGCTAAAGGAAGGGATGGGGTTGGACACTGGTAGGGATGGGTGAGGAGCTCTGACAGGAGGGTCTCCACAGTGACAGGGTCACTCCTGCCTGACCTGCATCATTAATTCTGACCAAGCTAATATGTACTTCCCCACATGGGGCCGTATTAATTCCCTAGGGCTGCTGAAACAAAGGCCCATGGACTGGGTGACTTAAAACAGAAATGTATTGTCTCACCGTTCTGAAGGCTACAAGTCTAAACTCAAGGTGTTGGTTAGGCTCTACTCTTCCAGGCCTCTTCCTGGGTAGGGACTGCTCTTCCAGGCCTCTTCCTCACTTCCTGTGGTCGCCGACAATCCTGGGCATTCCGTGGCTTGTGGCTGCATCACACATCTCTGCCCGTGTCTGTGCAGGGCCTCGCCCCTGTGTGCCTGTCTCTGTGTCCCTTCTCTCTTATAGGAACAGCAGTCACATTGGACCAGTGACCCATTTTCTCTACTGTGACCTAGTCTCAACTGACTATCTACAACAGCCCGCTTCCCAATAAGGCCACATTCAGAGGTACTGAGGGTTAGAACTTCAACATATCTTTTGGAGAGAGAGAAACATAACTAAACACCGACAGAACCCAACATGCTGAAATTAAAAGAGGTGCAGAAAAGTTTTCTGAAAGGAACGCAGACGTGAGCAAGGACCCCAGGACCTTTCTCCACTGCCCAGGTGCATCTCACCTGGGGCCATCACGCTGCCCCTACAGGCCCAGAGAAGGAATTCAGACTTTATCCTGGAATCTCGGGTTTTTCTCCTGGAAACTAGAATAATAATGCCTGCCTTTCTTACCTTAGAATAATGATTTTCAAATGGTGTGCCATGAGAGGATTTTAGGTTTGCCACGAAAATTTTTAAAGGCCACTAACTAAACTATTATCAGAAGTTCAAAGCACAGGGGTTTTTTTGTTTTTTACCGTTTTTCTTTTTTGATCAACATCATTTAAGTGTGCCATAGAAGTTTAACTACAGGTTCAAGTGAGCTATGAGATAAAAAAATGTTGAAGAAGATTGCCTTGGAAGATTGTTGAGACGTTCAGTGAGCTGCAGGAGCTCTCTCAGATAAGAGCTACACAGAGACCAGCTCCATGGTGCCCACGGAAACATACTCACTGTATATCCCTGACAGAGCCTCACTCTGTGGGGTGATCAGGTTAAATTAAAGCCAGGTGCTATCTCACCTCTGCTCTCAGAACTGCAAAGGGCAGGCATGACCAAGAACATCGGTAGCAACCTGCCATTTCTTCCTCCAATGAGCTGACAGTGTCCCCCCCCCCTCGAATGTTCAGAGTGTGTCTGGTGTCTACACAGGGATGCAACAGTTCCTGGGAGCTGAAAGTTCCATAAGGGTAGAGGGGGATGGGTAGGGGGCCTCTGGGCTACTTGACATGTCCTCCACCTCAGTCTGGGTGGGTGTCACTTGGGGATATGCACAGGTAAGACTTCATCAAGCCGTACAGTAAAGTCTTACACCCCTTACACACTTAACTGTGTGTAAAAAAAGGTAACCAAATGCAGTACCTACTAATCTCACCATTTACTGGGAGATTCAAGGAACAGTGATGATAACATAAGGAAATAAGCTCCCTAGTTGGGAACTCACACATCCAACTCAGCTACCTGGGGGGTGTGCATTTGTCCAGGTGTGTTTGGGGGGGGTCTGGGTTCATGAGGGTGTGTGTGCGTTGTGTGGTGTTTGCGTTGTCTACGTGTATGGCGTGTGTTTGCATCTGTGTGGGTCCTGTGTGCTTTTGTGTCCACGTGCCTGGTGTGTGTTTGTGTGTGGCGGAAGCAGGCACGGCAGAGACGAGGGTTGTGAGGGTTTCCCGCGGTGCCCTTGCCGAGTCTCCGAGGCCCTGCCGGCCAGGGGTATGTGGACGAGGGAGCACCGCTGTCCCCAGGAAGGTGGAGGTGAGAAAGGTGCAGAGTGTCAGGAACAGGATGGCCATGGGGGGACCTAGCTCTGAGGAGTACGGACTCCATCCCGAAGACAAGAGGACGCCACTGACATAGGCTCGGCAGGGAAGTGGCAGGGATTCCTTCCAGAGACATCTGGGGAGTGGCCTGAGGGGTCTGAGACCTTCTGGAAACTGGCTTGAGTCCAGACAGAAGCTGATAAAGACCCGACGAAAGCAATGGTACCCGGGTGAAGGCCTTGTAGTGCATGATAGTGGGAGATCTTTAAAGGGTGGAAGGGTGAGTACTCAGAAACACGGTCGTAGTGATGGCTCCCGCATCATTCTCAATAGAACGGGATTTTAGTACCAACAGGAACTCAGCGTCTGTGTGTCCAGTTCTGTGCCAAGTGCTGAACGTGTTCACCAAGGTCAGTTCCTGCCGGGAAGGCACTGCTGTGACCTTCCCCACGGTTCAGACACTGAAGCCTCAGCTCGAAAGGTCCAGAAACTCACAGCGTATCACCACCAGGCAGGGGCAGAGCCGGGCCTGAACCCAAGTGCATCGCTCACAGGTCCTGTAAAGACTGCTCACCCTCCCAGGACGTGGGGGGTGTGGGAGGATGCGGATATGACTTCAGAAGTCCCGCAGGGGACCCGGGCATGGACAGAGGAGACTCTGACAAAGCATAGGGACACCATCATGTCTTGCAGGCTTTGCATTTCCACCCCTTCCTTGGCTCCTACCCTCACACCCACAGTCCAGTCTCTAAACATCAGCCAGCATGATCCTGCAATGCACACACACACACACAATCACAGGGCACCCTGGTCAAACTCTCCATGGCCCGCTGATCTCATGCAGGGTGCTACCTCCCCACCCACCACGTCCCACCTCACACACTGGGTTTTGCTCCAAAACGTCCAGCACATTGGTGGATTCTTCCTTCAGACCCCACCGAGCCCGCCCCCCGCCACTGTCACTGCCAACACTCTTCAGAGAACCTTTCTCTAACAACCCCCAACCATAGCGTTTTCTGCTGTATCAAAGCTTGTCCTCTGAGCTTGGGTCATAAACACAGCAGAACTTCTATAAGTTGACCACACAAGGGACTGTGACAAACCAGCCGACATATGGAGGTGGCGGACAGAAGGAACTAGGCCTACTGTGCGGATATGGACACGTGGTACATGTCCAGTCTATGAGAGTGCGGTCAACTTGTGGGGAGCGGTCAGCCATGGAGGTTCTACATGTGCATTTCTTTATTGGCTTTTCCAGCCGTACGAATGCAGGATTTCGTCTCTGGCTCACTGCTGTGTTCATGTCACTCACAATGACGCGCAGCATGGCGTGAGTGGTCAGTGACTTATCTGCCGAATGCTGGGGAAGAAAGGCTGGATATTCAGGAGACTCGGCTGGAGGCAAGCAAGACGCAGGCGTCCTTGGTGACATCTCCCCATTTCACGCCCTGGAGACAGAGAATCGGGATAGCGATAAAAAGATGCCCAGATGGAGGGCGGATTAAGAAACAACTTGTTAGATATCAAGTCAACTTGCATAAACAATTCATCAAAATAAATATTTCCTTACTCTGCACTGGGCAGGTGGCTTGCTCACAGGCACTTTAACGAGATATTTTTTAAATGAAGACAGGTACTGAGTCTAGGGATTTGAATTATAAGGAAAGGTCAAGGCAGGGTTTGTATCAAATACATTTTAGAAGCAGAGAACACTTCAAAGGGAAACACAGCCTGTGTGGAGAGTACTGATCACAGCCTACTGGGATTGCAGGGCGGGAGGGAAGGGGGAGAGAGCTGGGACGAGAGAGCAGGACTGAGCTGCCGGAGGCATCCGGGTTTCCGCCAGCCCCCGATTCCTGCCTGAAGGTGAGAGGGGTGCACACGTCCCCTCTTGAGATGGTGGTGTCTCCCAAAACACCTGGAGGTGGGAGGAGTAAGGCAGCTTTCTTCGGGACCTCCTTACAGGGGGTGCCCCACTGCCAGATGGGGTAGAAATCCTGGCTTTAGGCATTTGAGACATGACCCAGTGCCTGAGGGCAGCAGCACCTAGGTCCTGCTGTGACTCCTGTGGTCCCAGCCACAGCTCAGCTGTGGCTCCATGGACACTTCATGAGACAGCATGGGAGGGGGCTTTGATGAGATGCCTGAAGGGTCTCTGAGGGGGCCCATCATCACGGGGGAGGTACTGAACAGGGGGGACAGGAGTCCCCAACACCAAGGGGATAGGGGCAGAGCCAGCCTTGTGCTCCCCTTGGGGTGATGTGGGTGTGGCACCGGGTTAAGACCTGGGCCAGGGTTGGAATCTGGCGACTCTGCTGGACAAAGTGGTTTGTGCCGGTTATTTAGCGTCTGGCCTCTGAAGCCTGGGCTATTAACTCTGCCTGTGCCACAGGGCTGCTGTGATGATCAACTAGAACGGTGCCCGGTGTGCAGGGAGCAGATCTGGCCCCTGTAAATACGTCCTGTTCATACCGTGGCTGCAGCGCTGTGGTTCTTAATGAGGTTTCACGCACGCCTTGAAGGAAGAGCAGAAGAAAAGATGTCAGGAACCTGGGAAAAACAGGGAGGAAAAAGGCAATGCAGAAAAAATAAGAAGAAAACTGTACGGACGTTTTTCTTTTAATTTACATGAACCTAATTTGAATGGCTTGAGTGAAGTCAGAAAAATTGGTGATAGGATAAAACTGGACCCTGGCCCCATTTTGAACACATTCAAAATGCTTAATTTAAAAACTAAACAAGCAAAAATACTTGAATGATAAAACAGTAGGACCAAGGAATTCAGATAGAGGAAGATTCTAGAGGTTGTACAAATGACCTAGGGGATAGGGATGTATTTTTAAACAGGACAGACCCAGAAGCTATAAAACAAAAGACAGTCAACTGCATGTATTATTTGCATGATGAGATACAGCCAGGGAGAAGACCAGGGTGGATGGGCTGAGGGCACACCTGTGCCGCAGGTACCAGGCAGTACGATAAAAGTAGAATGTCCCCAGCTGATAGTAAAAGGCAATCAGTACAAGATAAGACCTCAGTACGACCAGAGGAGAGGAGAGCAAAACAACCAATAAGCCTGAGGAGAAGCTGAACCCCCTCGATGGGCAGGGAAGTATAAATTCCAATTGGCTATTGCTTCTCAGACAGAGAGGAATTTTTAAAAGGAGGAATTCTGCTGGTGAGGTGAGGGAAAGGGCACTTGCTGGTGGCAATTTGATGCTTTTGTAGCTTTCTTTATTTTTAATGGATTCTGGCAATGTCTATTTAAAAGTGAACAAATAAATAAATAAATCTTACCCTTCAACTTAGTAGACTTTCTTAGACATCTATCCTGCTGAGATAAAATAATAAAAAGAGTTTAAAGCATATGTGCACCACTATCTGCTGCTGTTTGCTAAGGGGAGAGAGAGAGAGAGAAAGAGAGAAAGGAGGGAGGGAAGAGGGATGGAGGGAAGTAGGGAGGAAGGGAGGAAGAAATCTGATTGCTTGCCCCAAATTGAGCATCCCAAATTGGCTGTTTTGCTTTCCTCTTATTCTGATCCTAAATAAATTTTGGAACATACAATCAGCAGAACATTAATTCAGTGATATAAAGACATAGTTGCTACATTTAATTAATTAAAGAGCAAGATGTAGAAGAGCATATGAAAGATTTTGTAAAGCAAACAACAAAAACCTAATCTGCGTGTGCATGCAGGTGTATGTGTGTTTAAGAGATTTTACAAGACTGGAAAAGATGCCAGACTTGAAATGTAAATATTTGTCACCTGATGGGGCTGAGGTAGAAGGAAGAAAGAAAAGTGAAAAAAAAAAGAAAAGAAAAGAAAAGAGCAAGAAAGGGGTTAGTTTAGAAAAAAAAAAAATTTATAACGTGACCTCACTTATGTAAAATATAACCATTACAATGAAAAGTACAGCAAGAATGGAAAAACAAACACCACATGTGCTCCCTATTAAACTGGAGCTAAGCAATCAATTCCCACATGCACATTTGGTAACGAAACGCCACAGAAAGCCAGCAGGTGGAAGGGGGCATGAAGCGAAGGGTCATTTCATTGTACCTAACAGGTACAATGCACACTACCTGGGCGATGGACACACTTACAACTTTGAGTCACACTGCAAAAAAGCAATTCACATAAATAAAAACCATTGTACCCTGCTAATGCTCCGAAATCAAGAAAAAAGTGGAACTCAACCCCAATATCTCTCCTCTTCCCCTGCTGATCTATCTGTCCTACCGAGGAGAAACCTAGCTGCACCTTTAGGGAGGGATACAAACCCACTTTCCTCTACATTTGGGGGTCCACGGGTCCATTTTCCCATATTGTTTGTTACTTCTCCTCGCCATCCACGCCCTCCTGAGAGTTGGTAAGTAGCCAGCTGGACTTAGACTCACTGGGTGTTTCCCACTGTACTGACCATGTGCTGGAAAAGAGTCCATTCCTATCTTTCTCATTGATAAAATCTCTAAACAAAGTGAAATGTCTGTATTAGTTAGAACTCTCCAAAGAAATAGAACCAAAAGGATAAACACATCCTCTTAAGGAATATACCTGTGAAATTAGAGATTTACAGGATTGGCTCATATGATTCTAGAGGCTGAGAAGTCCCACAAGGGGCCACCTGTTTCCTGGCTATCCAGGAAAGCTGAGATCTGGAGGGCTGCTGGTGCAGATCCTGAGCTGGGTCTGAAGGCTTGAGAACCAGGAGCTCTGAGGGCAGACGTTTGGTGTCCCAGCTCCTGCAGTCAGGACAAGAACAGATTCACCCTTTTGTTCTATCCAGGCCTGCAGCAGATTAGATCAATGATTTTCAACTGGTGTGCCATGAGAGGATTATAGGTGTGCTGCAGAAATTTTTGAAGATCGTTAGTTAAATTATTTTCAAAAGAAGTTCAAAGCACAGTAAGTATTTTCTTTTTCTACTTTTTTTTTTTTTGATCAACATAATTCAAATGTGCCACAGAAGTTTAAACTATAGGTTCAAGTGTGCCATGAGATTAAAAAAAAAAAGTTGAAAACACTGGATTAGATGATTCCACTGGGAAGGTACCTTTGCTGTACTCAGCCCACCAACTCAATGTTAATCTCTTCCCCCAACACCTTCACAGATACAGCCACAGAAAATGTTTAACCAGCTCTCTGGGCATCCCAGGGCTCAGTCGAGCTGACATGTAACATTAACCAGGCAGTGTCCCATCAGTTTCACTTCCCTACTCTCCTGTCCCGAGCCATAGAAGCCCAAACACTTAAGGACAGCAGTCAGGGGTAGAACAAAGAACAGCAGGAAAAGGGCCCATTTCCTGGGCTTGGCTGGAGCAAGTCCTTGTACAGGGTGTGTGCCAAGGACTTGGGAGGGATGTTACTTGGACGTAGAAGGAGCATGGACTGTTCGTGGAGACCTATTGTTGGAGAGGCTTGAAGGAGAGGAAGGAGAGACCAGATTCAAAATCCTGGCTGTCTTGCCCACGGTTTCTGTCTATTGCCTTGCAGAAGGATTTCATTCATGAGGGTAGCCAATGGCAGTGTCCCTTCAGCTGAAGAAGGACCCCTGGGGAAATCTAGGGGTAGGGCTCTCAGTCCATAGCATAGCCAATGATATCTTTAGGCTAATTTCTATGATTTCAGCACATTTTAATAAAAAAATTGAGGAGCAAGTCTCAATTTTTGTAAAGTATTTTAACTTTTTCATTAATATTTCTCTAGAAATAGCAATGATGGATATGAGACAATTAAAAAGCTAACTAATGTTTGATTGTCAGAGCTCTCAATAGCCTTTGCTATTCACAACAAATGTAGCGCATTTGGTTTTTAACAAAGTCTTTCCCAAGCAGGTGAAAGCCTTCAGCATATGGTCTATAACCAGGACACCCACCCTTCATCAGCCAACCTTCAGTGGGGCCCTGCTGTGGGCTGGGCCAATGAACAGAGTAGGCAGCAAATATTCCTCCATGGTGTTTATGAACAGCATCAAGCTCCTGGTCTGGAAATTATACTCACCCTTGTTTGTTTCTGAGAGCAACTCAAGGAAGAAAACTTGTCAAATTCTAAATAATTTGTACTCTGATGTTATCTTTAAGATATATCTTCCTGTGTAAACTATTACCATAGAAAATACCAGCCACACACAGACATGCAAAGATGTGAGTGGATGAACAGCCAGTTCCCTGATGTTTACAAAAGCAACTGGAAATGGACAACCAAAGTAACTCTCAGCAGAGGACCAGTTCAGTAAACACTGGTGCACCCAGACTGTGCAACACCATGACACCATTTCAGTGGATGAGGTAGCTTCAAAACACATGTGACAATAACCCCAGATGTTTTGAAGTGAAAGAAGTAAGGAAGACTGTTGCTGCCACCCAGCCCCCCTGATCAATGATGCAGAGGCAGCACTGCAAACGAAATGATTGATTTGAAAGGGAATGGCTGATGCTCGCTCAGGCCTTTCAGCAAATTTATTTCTTCCAACAAGGCTTATATAGGCACATAACTTAATCAACAAGCACATGACTTAATCAACAAACATATGATTTAAACCTGGCCCCAGGCCTTTTACTGCCTGGTACTTCCAGGTCTATGGATAAATCGGACTAACTGATAACCACTTATTATGTAAAACTATCCTCATTGGCTAAGGTTTAACTGACTTAACTGATAACTACTTTACCAAAGTTATTCTTATGCTAAGTAATAATCCTTTAACTGACCATTTGGAGGCAGTTAATCGTCTTAAGGGAGTAGCATGGAAAATCCCACCAGGATTTTTCCTTTCTAACTCACAAAAGACTTTAAACTTGCCTTCACAAAATGGGAGACTGGCCCCATGATTGCACCAATGTACACAATTATGATTTAATAAAAATTAAAAAAAAAATGGGAGCCTGATTGACCTTACAAGGGCACAGATGGCTGTGCCCCTACAGAAGGCACAATGGCAGCACTCTATGTTTCCTCTTAGCTAAAGAAAAGTATACACGTGTGTATGTTGAAACATGCAGGTGCCTCTCACATGGATGTAAATGAAGATGTTATCCACTGTTGCATATGAAGAGAGGCACTTGAGTAGGACATAGAAGGAATTCATAATTTCATGAAATAGTTTATCAAATAGATTTTTCTGATTTCACTTTAGTTTGCTATGTACGAGTATACTTTTTTTGGTTAAAAGCATAAAGAAGATACCAATGAGCTTGAAGAGGTTATTGTATTTAGTTCTACACTGTTCCATGTATCAGCTTCTAGACTTGTCTATTTCAACTTAAAGGTGAATTAATTAAGACAAAAAAATAAAAAATGTAGTTCCTCAGTGCACTCCGCATACTTCTAGTGCCTAGCAGCCTCGCGTGGCCGGTGCAGAGAGGAGCATTTCCACTGTTGTGGACAGTTGCATCGGGTTGTGTTGGGTGCTCTTTATGAACCTAGAGCCAGTGAATTTCTTATGAGATAGGTTAGCCTTGGGTCTTCATAGTAGAGTTGACTAAAAGAAAAATACCTCATAGACTTGTGCATTGCAGAACAAGACAAGTGTTTAAAATTAGCACAATGCCATCCACTCTTCCTCATTAACCAGCAGGAAAGTTGGACTCATCTCTTCTACCTGTCTACAGCATCATGAGTAAGGCTTAATGTTACCCTGCATGTACTTGAAGTATTACAATGTCTGGGTACTTTTGCGCTATGACAACCTAAATTAATCAACACATATTGGATGCTATTTATAAGCATAAAGTAATAAAAAGCGAGTAAAAACCAAAAATAGTCTGAATTTTTAATCATTCTATAAATACTAGTCCCTCTTCACTTTTTCATATTCCTCATGTATTGAGGCTTCTGAGGTCCCTTCCAGCACTGGAAAGCCCAAGTGTAATTGCAGCTGAGAGTTAAGCTTGGGTAACTCCGCTTACCTAAAGGCTGCTACCAGCATATTTAGCTCAATAAGTCAAAAAGTACCCATGAATCATCTAGGGAATGCCCAGCCATTTCTGCACTGAAAGTTTCATTTCTGTTTCTTAATCAATTTGGTAAGAATTTAAATCTTCTCTGGACACTCAAACTGGGGTCTTGGTCAGTTAAATGCCAAGGAAGTAACCTTTAAGACTTAGAAATCTTTTAATTAGTGAAAGATAT
>CAUYRH010070577.1:0-44991 GCA_963574655.1 Perodicticus potto
TTATTCACTTTTCAGACATGCTGTGAAAGAGCACCCCTCTGCTGCTCAGCAAGCATTTGTAGCTTGTACAGTGGCAGAATGGGCCAAAAGCTTAGTGTTGTGACCTGTTTTAAGAATAAAGTATCTTGAAATAAAAAAAAAAGAGAGAGAGAGAGAAAATGTCGATATAATTTACCAAATGGAACTGGCTGAACTGCAGAATTGTGAGTCTCTGAAAGACGCATTCAAGTCAAGCAGCCTTCCTAATTTCTATGCATCTCTCTGCTCTGAGACATATACTAATCTCAGGAACCATGCATTCAAAATGGCAACCATCTTTGGTAGCACTTATGTCTGTGAACAGACTTTTTCCAGAATGAAACATCTGAAATCTCCAACCAAATCTAGACTAACTGATGCACCCTTGCAACACTTGTTCCAACTAGCAGTGACAAATATGGAACTGGACATTGACCATCTCATTAGCCAAAAGCAGGCCTATAGTTCCCATTGAAATACTGGTTTGTTGATTTAACTTTATTCGTTCTTCATTTTAAATACTGTATTTGTTCCTGTTTTGTTTTTTTACTTCAAAATAAGATATGTGCAGTGTACTTAGGAATTTGATCATAGTTTTGTTTTTTTTTTTAAACCATAGTCTGGCCCTCCAACGGTCTGAGGGACAGTGAACTGGCCCCTGTTTAAAAAGTTTGAGGACCCCTGGATTACATAATCAATTACCCACTGTAAAACAAAGTGGCTTCAAACAAATGTACTAAAATTTTTTTTTGAAAATATAGCCAGTTGACTAAGTATTTCTTCTGCTGATAACACCTAGGATCACTCATGAAGCTGCAGTCGTCTGATGGGTGACAAGGGTTGTATGGTCCAAGATGGTTTCTGTCACATGCCTGGCAGTGCTAGCTATCGACTAGAGTGCCTCAGTTCTCCATGTGGCCTCTCTTCTTCCAGTATATGCGACTTCTTCACAGCATTGGGGGCCTTACAGAAGCATCCCAGGAAGGCAAGCAATGTGAATACATTATCAAGCCTTTGCATTTGTCACATTTGCTAATGTTTTATTAGCCAGAGCTATTCATGACCAAGCCCAGAGTCACTGTGGAAGGGAACTTCATCTCTACCTCTTGATGAAAGTAGTGCAAAGATTTTATGGGCATTTTTAATCCAGCACAGAAAGAAACCAGACTTAAAACAGTAAAGAGAAGGGGTTAGCTAACTTTTTCTTAAAGGACCAGATAGTAACTATTTTAGGCTAGCAGGTTTCAGGTCTTTGTAATATGAAAGCAACCACAGACAGTGTATTAGCAAAAGGGTATAAATAAAACTTTATTTACAAAAACAGGAGACCCTGCTAGACTATAGTTTGAGCATCACTGGTAAAGACTATTGTATGTTGAGATGGACCTTTGGGAGTAAAAATGAGAGGAGAGAGCTCCCAAAGGTTGACCCCTTCAAGCCCCAAATTGAAAGGCATTAACACATTTCTTGGGAATGGCTCTTTTAAAAAAATAAGTTCTCTAAGAAAGAGAAGCCAGAGAAACTCTAGCAAAAGGTTCCCCTGGTGTAATTTGGAAATGAGTTGAACAGCAGCTTCAGCATTAACAGTCTTGATTGAGCACCCATCATGGCCATGACATCATCAGGATTCAAGGATTCACATAAAAGTATTAGGTATATTGAGTTCTCACTTTATAGAAGTTATTTTGTTTAATGCTTAAAATAAGCCTAACATCAAAATTATTTCCCCCATTTTAAACATGGAAAAATGGAGATGTGAAATTACTGTTCTAGCTGTTTTAAGGGAGTCAAGATTTGAACCAGAACTTTTTCTGTGCTCCTTCTACACCACCACATTGTCTTTATCTTTTGGATTCAATTCAAGAGGGAAATAATGTATATAGAAGAATAAACATATTCAGAGGAAATTTTCAGATATCGCTTCAGGTACAGAGAGAAGATAGGGAATAAGTATTGGTAGTTTTACCCTTTGGAAAATAATATGTAGTAATAGAAAACTTGAGGTATAGTAAGAAGGAGATGCCTGCCATTGAGAAGAAAATTTGTTAATCACAGTTCTGCAGAGAAGGGAGCATACCACAGCACGAGGCCTCCTACAGGGAAGCCCTGGGTTTGTAGGGAGAAGGGGCATGTCTGCAAGAATCTTCACTGTGGTTTTCATAGGAAGGAACAAGTGAGGCAGGGTAAGCGAGTTTAGAATTGGCTCATTTAAATTCTTCCATGGGCTCTGTGGCATAGGGGCTGTCCTTAGTTGTCTGGTACCTGGCCCTGGGATAATTAGAGCAGGCCTAGAATATAAGAGCTTGAAAAAGGAGGTGGTTGGGTTGTGGCCTCTGGATTGGTTTGTATTTGAGAGGTACACTCGTGTGTGAGATTTTTACCATCTCTAAGAATTGGCTAACCATGGGGGAAGCAGTCCCTCCAAGGTCAGCAAGGACTCAAATGTCAAAGAATCAGAATACAAAAAGACGTGACTAATATACTGCCACTAATATTGTAGTGGGTTCTATGTCACTCTAATTTGTCTTGACTCCCAAATGACTGAGATAATAGGCAAAAATAAGGAAGCAAAACAACAAAAATTAAAAAAAAAAATTAATCCACCAAAACAGGTGTTATTAAATACACAAAAAATTTTTCATTTTGGCCAGGTGTGGTGGCTTACACCTATAATCTAGCCAAGTTGGGAGGATCACTTGAGGTTAGGAGTTTGAGACCAGCTTGGGTAAAAGAAAGACCCCCATCTCTATTTAAAAAAATAGAAATATTAGCTGGGTGTGGTGGTAGGTGCCTGTAGTCCCAGCTACTTTAGAGGCTGACTCAGGTGGATTGCTTGAGCCCAGAAGTTTGAGGTTGCAGTGAGCTATGATGACACCACTGCACCCTAGCCCAACTAACAGAGCAAGACCCTATGTTTCAAAGAAAGGAAAATTCATAATTTTATTTTATATACCTTTCTACAAACCTTGGTTAGTAGGTCCTCCTCATGAAGTATTTGCCCAGGCCGATGCATTCAAGAGTGTTCCCTGCACTTTCTTCTAGTATTTTTATAGTTTCATGTGTTAAGTTTAGATCTTTAATCCATTGTGAGTTTATCTTCATTAGTGGTGAAAGGTGTGGGTTCAATTTCAATCTTCTACAGGTCGCCAGCCAGGTTTCCCAGCACCATTTGTTAAATAGGGAGTCTTTTCCTCACTGAATGTTTTTAATTGGTTTGTCAAAGATCAAATAGCGGTAAGAAGTTGGGTTTATCTCTTGGTTTTCTATTCTATTCCAAATATCTACCTCTCTGTTTTTGTGCCAGTACCATGCTGTTTTGATCACTATTGATTTATAGTATAGTCTCAGGTCTGGTAGCGTGGTCCCTCCTGCTTTGTTTTTATTTGTAAGTAATGTCTTGGCTATTCGAGGTTTTGTCTGTTTCCATATAAAACGAATCAATATTTTTTCAAGGTCTTTAAAATATGACAGTGGAGCTTTAATAGGCATTGCATTAAAATTGTATATTGCTTTGGGGAGTATGGACATTTTGACAATATTGATTCTTCCCAACCATGAACATGGTATGTTTTTCCATTTGTTGACATGTTCAGCTATTTCTTTTCTTAGAGTTTCATAATTCTCTTTATAGAGATCTTTCACTTCCTTTGTTAGGTAGACTCCTCTTGAATGTTATCACAATCAGGTTGATGAAAATATCTCCGATTGTATCTGAAGCCCAAACACTGTACCCCATGATTGAATTATTGTACCAGCTATAATTCAATAAAAAAAAAAAAAAGAAAAACGAAAAATAGATTTTAACTGCAGATTTAATTCCTTTAGTAGACAGGTAAAAACACAAATATTTTAAATTTTTGTGTCATCTTTGATAAGTTATAGTTTGGGGGAATTTGTATATTAAATTCAAACCCTTATATATGTTGATATTAATTTGTACATAAGACCATCTAATAATATTTTAAAGTTTCTGTAATTTTTGTCATTATGTCATTAACATTATTATTAAGCATCTATTATCTTCATTATCAATTCACTCAAAAATATGAAGGACTTACAAATATGATCTTTCAAGGTAGAATTTATGAATTTATCATAAATAAATGCACCAAAAATATTATGTTAACAATTAGTAAAGGTAGAAGAAGACAGATACATTTCATAAAGAAAAGTTTCTTCTAATTTGGAAGGTTTAAAAATGCAATTTTTCCACTGAAAATGGCCAATTGATATGCTCTTATATGGCATTTTAGTATGCTCCAATAATAAAAATGAGATACAAATAAGAATTCCTAGAAACTATAATTGCACAATACTGATTTTTGTTGAAATAAATTAGAAATATGAATCAATTTTAGTCATTTATTCTAATTAAAACACTTTGGATACACACTTTTGCTTTTTATAATGAATAGCTAAGCTTAAATATAAAGTTAAATGAGTAAAAATGTTCTTTAAAAACATAACTTCTTTGTAAAAAAATATACTTCTTTTGAAAGGTCATTTTTTTTTTATTTTCTACAAGTCAATATTTTTGCATTTCTCTCAATATTAATTTTAAAAGATTAATTTTGTTGTAGTTTATTGAAACATTTGAAAAAATGTTTATTATATGACTGTGAAAGACATATGCTGATTTTCATGCAAATTACCACTAATTTGTCAGAAAAATTGTGAAAATAAAATATATCTTCTGTGATAATTCATCATCCCTTCTACTGAAATCCCTTAAAAATATGTTGGTTATTTGAGCACTTTTTGGTCATTTCTCTATGTGTTTTAAAGATTTGACACTTTAAGGTACAAAATATCAATCATATATGTAAAGTTACCATAACAACCATTTTCAGGTTAACACTGGAAAATAATCTTGCTCTTGGAAGTTCTATCTAAACTTCAAAGATCATTTTATATTATCTTACCGTTATTTTTAAGTAATGACATAATCAAATCAGCATACAGATACATTTATTAGAATGTGTATTTTCAAAATGCATATTACAGATGCCGTTTTTGAACTGTGAATCTTATATTTTGGAGTCATTTTAGTTTCAACGTCCCAATAACTTAACATTGTTCTCTGATAGGCCTTTTAGCTCAAGGACTGTTTGTAAAGTTACTTTGTTCTAAGCACTGACAAAGTTATGGAAGCACAATTGTGACAACAAAACTTGGGAGTAGGCAGAAAATATGCAGGTAAATGAATGAAGTAAATTCATATGGAAATAAAATTTACACATAAAGCATAGTGTTGTGATGGAAAGTAGTTTGAGATGAATTGAAATTACTTTAGTCAAAAAAATGCTTCTGGAGAAACATTGATGTGAGGACACAAAAATGGAAAAAAAATCTATCTGTTAAAGAATCTAGGCAAAAAGCATTCCAAAGGGAATGATATTCACAAGCACTTTTAATTAGGAGTAGCTTGGCAGACGTGGGGGTCAGACAAGAACATCCTAAGTGGAGTCTAGCCTGGAAAAGGAGGCAGAGGAGGCTGGCAAGCTGGGTAGGAGTGAACTCATGCACGTTTCTTGGGCCTCAATAGTAATTTGAATTTAATTCCAAGTTCTAAAAGAGCCATGGGAAGGTTATAAGTAAGGAAGCAAGGTGATCTGTTATGTGTTACAAAAAACTACTTTAGTGGCATGTGAAGGAAGCATCAAAGAGCAAAAATGCGTCCAGCGAGACAAGAGAGACTATTGCAGAAACACAGATTACGGTTGACATCAGTTTAGTTTCAAATTATTCCAGTAAAGATGGGGGATAGGGAGAAACAGGGAGTGCACACTAGACTTTAGGGGAATAAGGCTTGCTGAGGGATTGGATTTAGAAAGTGAGACTAAAAAGAGAAAATAAAAATAATTGTTAGGTTTTTAACTTGAGTAACTAATTCAATGGCTGGGAGAGACACTAAAAAGAAAGCATTATGAGCTGTAAGGTGGCGGGAGAGTTAATTCTGCAGCCATTAACGTTAGTACAATTGCTGTATTTTAATATAGCTGCTTTTATACAACAGTGCACTTGTCAAGGGGGCGGTTGAATGCACAAAAATGCAGTCACTGGCATCAATCAGTATAAAGCCACAGGGCTGGATGAGCTCCTCAAGAAAGAACATTTAAATAGAAGGGAAAAGGGGTTACAGATACCATTCTTTAATTTAAGATGTTATTCATTCTCCTACTATTTGTGACCCTGGTTCTTGAGCAATAACAATACTTACTAAAAATACTTAATGGTTATTATGTGCCCACTATTGTAAATGGATTGCTTTTTTGAACTAGGCAAAGTTCTGTGGTTTGTTCTACTAACAGCCCCAGTTAAAGGATGGGGCAACTCAGGCTAGATGAAATCGGTAAGTTTGTGAAATGTGCTTAACTAGTAAGTGGTAGGACCAGGACCAGGATCCACAGCTCCTTCTGCTTCAAATTTATGTTTGTCTAGTATGTATACCGGGCTCAACTTTTCAGGAGCCTCACAGCAAATTTCCTGAATTTGTGTTACACAAATTATAAACCGTGGCCCTAATTTTCTACCTCCTTCATGTTTGCTGCTATGTGATTTTGCAGCTTAGCTCCTCAGATCAAAAAGAGACATAACATTTACCCCTTCCTTGAAATTGTGAGAAAGATGTGAACAACTCTGGCTGGTACAATATAAACACAATATTATTCTTTACACAGGATTACAAATATAGGTCAGTGGCGATTTGATTAATTTAAGATTCTACTTAGAATTCAACGTGCCTATAGAATTTAATAGAAAACTTGAAATTAAAGAATGGTGTATGGAAGCTTGTTTCTTTTCTACATGGGTCATTATGAAAGTCTGAGACAGTCCGTGTTACAGTCCATTATTTCACACTCAACAGCATCCTTTGTGATCCAGCTGTGCAAGTTTTAACTTGCTGGGCTTATCAGTGCTGCTGGGAGGGTTTCTTTTGTTTCTGTCCAAGTGGATTTTACATTTCTTGACTTTTGTGTATCCGAAAGCTTTCATAATGACCCATGTATCTATATGTCTAAGCTTATGATGGGGTCAGGCAGAAGTGACAATGCCATAGATTATGCCACAGGGGTCCTTGCATGCTCTGTCTTCCAGAATCTTGCCACCACCAAAGAATAAGCCTACACCAGCCAGATGGAGGATAAGTGAACAGATGGAGGTAAACTCAATTGTCCAAGCTGAGGTCATTTTACATCAGCCCAGGGACAGTGGGACCCCAACCGGTAAGACAGTCCAACCAAGATCATCACATGTGCTCCCTAATCCCCAGCTGATCATAAATGGACAAGTGAGCTCAGACAAGAACACAAAATTTGCCCAGTTGATGTCACTCTCACTAAATGTATGTACTTATCTACAGTCTAAAAATCATATGTGTTCGCAAATTGATTTTAAGTATTTTAGTAGACTCATAATAACACAAAAAAGCTATAACATTCAATTAAACAAATACCTTTTCTGATTTAAAAAAATACATATTGCAGTAAAGTCCAAAACAGAAATTTATAAAATATAATAAAAATATGTACTGAGTCAAGCTGTACATTTAATTTATAAGTAAATATTATTTTACCTAACAAATATGATGTTGACAAAGCAATATTTTTTATCTACTATTTAATCATATGGATAATTTTGTTGAAGTAAAGTTATAATTTTGACTGTTCTTAATCTGCTTTGCTTTTGGTTTTTTGTAAGAGACAGAGTCTCACTTTATTTCCCTGCTGTGGCGTCACACAGCTCACAGCAAACTCCAACTCCTGGGCTTAGGCGATTCTCTTGCCTCAGCCTCCTGAGTAGCTGGGATCACAGGCACCCATCACAACACCCAGCTATTTTTTTGTTGCAATTTTGCCGGGGCTAGGTTTGAACCTGCCACCCTTGGTATATGAGGCCAGCACCTTACTGAGTGAGCCACAGGTGCCGCCCCTTAATTTGCATTTCTTGATTATTTGAGTGGTTTGAACATTTGCTCTTTGTAAGTTTTTAATTAATTTTCTTCTATCTATATTTTTAGCAATATTTTTATGGTTTTATTCAGATTATAATAAACTTTAACTTTTGTGATTAAGAATCCCATTATTGTTAATTTTTTATGTGTAACTAAATTCTATTTGCTAGGATTTTGTTCAGTAGTTTTCCTTCATTAATGATATTGGTCCATAGTTTTCTTTTTTGTTAAGTCCTTTCCCAGTTTTGGTTTCAGAGATTTATTTGCCTGTGGCTCAAAAGAGTAGGGCGCTGGCCCCATATGCCGGAGGTGGCAGGTTCAAACCCAGCCCTGGCCAAAAAAAAAAAAAAAAAAAAACCCACAGAGATTTATTTGCATCATAGAAGGAATTGGGGAGGGTCCCTTCCTTCTCTTGGAAGGTTTATTAGAATTGTGGTGTGAAACTGTCTGGTCCAGGACTTTTTGTTGTTGTTATTGGAAGATTTTTTATTGTTGTTGCAATTTTGTGCTTGATATTGCTCTTTCCAAGAGTTCTATTTCTTCCTGGTTAAGTCTAGGGAGGCAGTGTGATTCAAGAATTGGTCCATTTCCTCCACATTTCTCAGCATAGAGTTGTTTGTAGTTTTCAGTGATGATTATATGTATCTCTATAGTATCTATTATCATTTCCCCTTTTCATTTCTTTCTTTGTTCCTTCCTTCCTTCCTTCCTTCCTTCCTTCCTTCCTTCCTTCCTTTCTTTCTTTCTTTCTTTCTTTCTTTCTTTCTTTCTTTCTTTCTTTCTTTCTTTCTTTTTTTGTTGAGACAGAGTCTTACTATGTCACCCTTGGTAAAGTGCCATGGCAGCACAGCTCACAGCAACTTCAAACTTTTGGGCTTAAGTGATTCTCTTGCCTCAGCCTCCCAAGTAAACAAGACTATAGTGCCCGCCACAATGCCCAGCTATTTCTTGCTGCAGTTGTCATTGTTGTTTTTTTAGGTGGCCCGGACTGGGTTTGAACCTGCCACCCTTGGTGCAGGTGGCTGATGCCATAACCACTGTGCAATGGATGCCAGACCCCCATTTTTCATTTCTGATTGAAGTTATTAGAGATCTTACATAAATGCTATTCACTACTTAAACCTGAGCAAAAACAAAGACCATATGATTCTCTCAATAGATGCAGAAAAACATTTGGCAAAATTTGACACCCTTTCTGATAAGACCACTTAATAGGCATAGAAGGACCATTTCTTAAATTGATAAAAAGCTATCTATGACAAGCCCCCAGCCAACATCACACTGAATGGAATAAAACTGAAAGATTTTCCACTTAGAACTAGAACCAGACAAAGATGTTCACTGTCACCATTACTATTCAGTATAGTAATAGAAAGCCTAGCCAAAGCAATCAGACAAGAGAAGGATTTCAGGCTATCCAAATGCAGGCAGAGATGATGAAACTTTCACTTTTTTGTGATGATATGATCTCATACTTAGAAAACGCCAAGGACACTCAACCTTGAGACTCCTGGAAGTGATCAAATATTACAGCAATGTCTCAGGATATAAAATCAATGTCCACAAAGCTGTAGCCTTCATATATGACAAAAACAACAATCAAGCAGAGAATCAAATCAAAGCCAAATTTCTTTCACAGTAGCTTCAAGGAAAATAAAATACCTGGTAATATACCTAATAAGAGACGTGAAAGAACTCTACAGAGAAAACTATGAAATAGTGAGAAAAGTGATAGTAGAATATGTTAACAAAGGGAAGAACATACTCATGGCTGAGAGAGTTGACATTGTTAAAATGTCTAAAGTACCAAACTGATTTACGGATTGAATGAAATCCCTATTAAGCCAGCAATGTTCCACTTTGAAGAACTTAAAAGAATATTACTCCATTTAATATGGAACCAGAAAAAAAATCCCAAATAACCAACACAATTCTAAGGGCTTGGGTAAAGTTCAATTGTCACGTTGTAACATTCTTCAAATGAGCTTTTCTTCTATTGATACATACTGTTATATTTGTGGACGTAATATTCATTTTAATTTTACTGAAGTGTATCTGATGGAAGGTAAGGGAACTATAATCTAGTAATATCTAGGAACATCTAGTACAATAACTAGTTAACGTGTCTAAATAATCTCTCAAATATCAACTTATCTGAATTAAGCATTTGGCAAATGATAGATCAATTGAATTGATGGTTCGGTTCACTGAAAAATATTTGAACTGCTGATTATCTTGGTTATCAAGAAGTTTATATATTTTATGTCCTACATTGAGAGGAGTAAGTTTTCATTTGATTAAAAAGTTTCAATACCTGCTGTATTTTGGAAAATATGTTAGGGAAATTTTCTTTTCTATGAAGTCTAATCACTCCTACTGGGAAAATCTAAGTGATTAGACTTCATAGACTGGTGGGATTTCAAATTACTACAACCTCTATGGAAAACAGAATGGAGATTCCTAAAAGAAATAGACAGAGATTTACCATTTGACACAGCAATCTTACAAGTAGGTATTTACCCAAAGGAAACTAAGTCATTTTATAAAAAAGATACCTGCATGTGAATGTTATTGCAGCACAATTCACTGTAGCAGAGATGGGGAATCAACCTTAGTGCCTATCAATTATGTGAATTAAGAAAATGAGATACACACACACACTCACTATGGAGTACACGCAGCCATTAAAAAAATAATAATGTGTTTTGCAGCAGCTTGTATAGATTTGAGGACCGTTATCCTAAGTAAAGTAACTCAGTAACAGAAAGATAAATGCCATATGGACTCTTTAATAACTGGCAGCTAGTTGATGGACATACATGGGCACAGAGAGATAGAAAGGTCATAGGAAATCAAAAAGGGGAGGGAGGGGGAAGAAGAGAAAGGTAAAAGCCTACCCATCAGGTACGATGAACACTATTCAGGGGATGGGCACTCTAAAAGCCCCAACTTAAGTATTGTAAAGATATCCATGGAGTGAAACATTTATACTCCCTTAATATTTTGAAATGGAAAGTAAACAATTCTACCTTAATAACTCGAAATTTTACTTCATATCTCTAACTTCTACTATTGGTAGAAATATTTAAATTTAAATGGCTTCTGTTTTCAGCTGAGTTTTCTGTGAAAAATTATGTCAACTGGTTTAATCAGCATGTGCTTTTAGTTTATATCAAATAAATACCATCCTCCAATTGACCAGAGATTGGTCAAGCAAAGCATGTTACCATTTGGCCATGGTCAAAGAGTCTGTACTACAGTGAGTTGAATAGTGACCTGGTATCTATGAAGGTCATATTATTTGGAAAAAGCGACTTTGCTGTTATAAAGAGCTTTGCTGAGGTTAAAGAACTTGAGATGAGATCATACTGTGTTCTCATATGGACCAACCCCCCCCCAAAAAAAAACATGAAGATGACTCATGCACAGAGGAGACACAAGAAAAACAGCCAGGCAAAGATAAAGGCCGACATTGGATTTATGCTGCCTCAAGCGAAGGATCACATACAATCAACAGAAACTGGAAGATTCAGGGAGTATCATCCTCTTGTTGCCTTGGGAGACTATCCCTGCCTTATATGTTAGAAGAAACAATAATATTAAGTATTCAGAACAGTATCTAGCATGTAATTATTGCTAAATAGGATAGCTACACAGCTAGTGTAATTTTGTAACAGAAAAACAATTATTTGAAAGATAAAAATTTTTCTTACAAATGAAAACCATCTTACACACTGTCATTTAGCACATCTGATTAAAGAGTAACTGCTTATGAGAAGTCAAAAGTACTGTCAAGGATGGCAGATGAATGTGTCCTCTGGGTACACAAAGGGATGATATTCCACATCAAAATGTAAAGATAAATGATATTGAAAAGACTCGTCCCATTTAATTCAAGAAGATATGGTTAAACAAATGGACGGCATGATGTAAATATCTCTATGAAATATGTCAGATCTTCTTAATATGAAATATGTCAGATATTTTAAAAATATATTTAAGTATTAGTAAATTCGGAAAATTATACATTTGACAAAAAGAATATAGGATTTAATACGTGTAGGATTATGGCTATTCTGTATTTGGAGACATAAATTTGGAAAGCTATATCAACCTTTGGAAGCATAATATTGTCACATGAATAATATATATATATTTTTTACATATACATGTGTTTATTTGGTTTTCAATTTTTGCCTTCACAAAATTAAAAAAGCTTAAAATTTAATAACAATAACAATGTTTAAGATAAGGACTAGAAACAAAATCTCATAAAGAACTAACAAAGATAAATAAATTCAGAAAAGAAATCAGATGATTGCTGCAACAAAATATTGAGCAATAATAATTCAAAAAATGTAACGTTCACACTGTCAAATAAGAGTATGTCTTTTTTAGAATGCTTTGACTCCGAGGTTCAGTATGAAATCATCATTTAACTTCTTCTTATTATTTTTTTCTAAAGTCTCAAAAAATAGACAACTAATATTTATAAATACAAATAAAAGATAATTTCAAGAAAAAAAAAACAGATCATGCCAAATCTTATAGACAATAGAAAAAGAAGAATTACTTCAAAATCATTCTGCTTCATCTGGATATACCTGATATTAAAATTGGAAAAATATATTATTGCAAACACATTTCACTTATAAATGAGGATGCACTATCCTAAACAACACATTAACAAGTTGAATTAAAAATTAATGTTTAAAAGTAATGTAGTTTGGTCAAAATTAAATCCAATTTATGCGAGAATTAGTCACTATTTTCTTTTCTTTTTTTCTTTTCCTATGGTCACCATCCATAGTGTCTGCCGAGTTAAAATATATTAAAATTCCAATGTGTTACATAAATGTATTTATTATCCTAACATTGGGTTCATTTTTAGGATAATAAATATATTTTTGTAACACATTGGAATTTTAATATATTTTAACTCAGCAGACACTATGAACAGTGACCTAATAATTATCTTGTGTCATAAAATTTCATATTACTGATAATAAAAATTAGGCTCAGAGAAGTTCTTTCCATGACTCCCTGCCCTGTGAATCATTAGAAGAAACCCTAAATTAACTGACCATCCAATTTAAGTCACTTTATAGAATGGGAAGAGTTTAACAAATAGCTTGTATTCAGATAATAGTGCAATTATAGAGAGCGATATTTTCCAATTCAGTAACCCCTGGACTTAGGCTTATTTTATTGTTCTTTTGGATAGAAATTGTAGAACTTAAATGAATTGTGAGGGGTTTTCACTTTAGATGGCTTCTGGAACTGTAAGAACTTATATAAGCAGAGTCTATACATCATTAGATTTGGCTTAAAGTGCTATCTGAAAAAGCCATCAGGAATTCAGTTAGGGATAAAGGCAACCAGTCTTGGTTTTGGACAGATGTACATTTTTCTTTATTTAACTCAACAACAACTTATTAGGGGTTGACTAAATGTCAGAAATTTAAAAATTTATTCTCAATATGGTAGAGATATTTTTCCCTACCAGTTTAAAATTGTAGTTTGTCAAGGAACTGCTGATATAATCCACTCGCCTTATGCCCATTAATTCAAAGGCCAAACAGTACTTTTTCACTATCTCTCTATAAATTTTACCCGATTTAAAGAGAAAAAGAAAAAGCAGTACATCTATTAAAGACTAATTAAAAAATTATTTTATTTGAAAAAAATAAAACAATGAATTTTTCACCAAAATGGAGAAAAAGCCCTTTATGAGGGCATTGCCAAAAGAAGTATTTTTCACTATGTTCAAAGTGGCATCAGCAAGACGGGGAAATAGTTTTCAAATCTGATTTGCTCACAGATACATGCAAGGATCAGATTGCATTTCATTAATTCCAACATACAGGGTTGGAGCAAAAATATTCAAGAACAGATTGGTTAAAAAGAGTAAGAAGAGCAGTCTCTCTCTATGACATCAGCACTCCTCAGAGGTGGCCCAGCTCAGTGCCAGGAGAATACCTTGGAGGCCACAGTTTTTCTCGAAAGGGAAAGTGAGACTGTAACGGGTTCCCAGCTTCCCGAGCTGTGTGAGATGCTACACAAGATGCCCAATTCTTTCTTATTCCACGTTAAAACGCCACAGTTTTTACTAACCACTATGAACCACACCGTGAAGCTTCTAGAATGCATCAACCTCAGACCTCCTCAGTTACTCCATACTCCGTGTGTACCCTCATTGCTTTGTGTACCCTACAACCTCCACACAGCATGCAAGAGCCTAGATCATGCCCACAAAGGTAGCTGACTCCCTCTGCTGGACTGGAAAAAGGCCCGTGCTTTGAATACTTGGGGCATCGTCCTAGGCAAAATAAATCCAAGGTTCTTGGTATAAAGCCCAGCCTTGCCAGATAGAGAGAAGGCATATAATCCTAAGAGTCCTTGCCCCTCTCCACTCTGTGGTGTAGACTTTTCCCACAGAAAATGTCCTAGAGACCCACAGAATCCCCCAACAAGCTGAGTGGAGAAGGTCTTTCTCTTTTGAAGCTTGTTGATAAAGACTAGAGGAGGTGACTGCCTCTTCAAATGTGAAGACAGCACACACCAAAAGACAAGGAACACCAAAGAAATCAAGAAAATGTGATGCTGAAAAGGAACACAATAATTTTTTTCTCCCTCCCTCCCTGACTGCTCTGGAACACAATAATTTTTGATATACGAGCCCTCCCCTACTGATTGGCCAACAAAGAATTCAAAGTAATTATTTTAGAGAAACTCAGCAAGCTGCAAGAGAGTATAAACAGATTAACTCAGTAAAATCAGGGGACTATATGAACAAAGTGACGAGTTCAACACAAAAAGTAGAAATTACAAAAAAGAATAAAACAGAAATTTTGGAGCTGAACTATACAATGCTTTAAGAACAGAATTAATTACAATAGAAAATTTAAAAGAATGAAAAAGGATAAAGAAAACCTTTGGTATCTATGAGACATTGTCAAGCAAACCAACATATGCATTATGTTTCTCAGAGGGAAGAGACTGAAAAAAGGCAGAAAACATCAATTAAAAAAGGTGATTCATCACACGCAAGAGAACTACTATGGGTTTCTCAGCAGAAATCTGGCAGACCAGGGGGAGTGGGATGATACATTTAAAGTGCTGGAAGTAAAAAGCAATAGACAACCCAGAAAACTATACCTGGAAATATTATCCTTAAAAAATAAATGAGTGACAAAGATTTTCCCTGACAAATAAAACTGAAGAAGTTCACCACCACTAGACCTGCTTCACAAAAAATGCTAAAAGGGAGTTTTTCAAATTTAAACAAAAAGATGCTAATCAACAACATAAAAACATATAAGCATATAAATCTTATTAATAAAGGTAAATACACAGATTTATACAGAATAATGTAATATTATAATTTTGGAGTATAAATCCTACTGTAAAAGTTTGAAGACAAAGAATTTAGAGTAACTATACCTGGTAAAATTCAGTCATGGATAGGCTTTATAAAATATTAAAATTGTGACATCAATACATAAATATAAGGAGAGGATAAGTTAATGTGTACAGTTTCTATATGAAATTGAAGTTGTCTGCATGAAATTGTTATAACTGTATGATGTTTTATGGATGTCTCATGGTAACTACAAAAAAAATCCTTAAAAGATACAAAAAAAAATAAAGATGAAGAGAAATGAAATCAAAGCTTACCATTGTGAAATAAATAAATAAATAAATAATAACAAAAGCAATAGGACAGAAAGGAATGAATAAAAGGCCTCCAAAATAGAATATCATTAACAAAATTACAATAGCAAGTCCTAACCTATGAATAATTACTTAACAGTGGTAGATTAAATACTTCAATTAAAGGACAGAGTGGTTGATGAATAAAAAAAAAGAGAGAGAAAAACAAAACGATAAAAGAATAATCTCAAGCAACATGTGGTCTGTAGGAGACTCACGTCTTCTTTAAGGACACACATAGGCTGAAAAGTGAATGGATGAAAAAATGTGGTCCTTGAAAACCATAACAAAAGGCAGCTGGAGGAGCTATTGTCAGACAAAACAGACTTTAAGTCGAAAATTGTCACAAAAGAAAAAGAACACTTTATAATTATAAATATTTCAATTCACCAAGAGGATATATTAATTTAAATATATATGTAGCCAACTTTAGAGCATCTAAATACATAATGCAAATATTAAAAGGAATAAAAGAGAATACAGACAAAAGTACAATAATAGTAAAGGGCATCAACAAGATGATCATCTTAACAGAAATCAATCAGCAGAGAGTAGATTTAACAATGCTCCACGCTAAATGAACCTACCAGACATGCACTGAGCATTATATTCAAAACAGTAGAATACTCCTTCTTCTCAAGCACATGTGGAATGTTCTGTAGGATAGATTAAGCTCTAGGACACAAACATGTCTTAAAATTTAAAAGGATCGAAATCATATCAAGTATTTTATCTGGCCATCATAATATAAAATTAGAAATCAAAAGCAAGAGGAAAATTGGAAAATTCACAAATATGTTGAAATTGAAGGATTCACTCATGAACAGTCACAAAGACTATATCAAAATATATATCAAAGAATCTATCAGAAGGAAAATCAAAAAGGTTATCGAGACAAATTAAAATGGAAACACAATATACCAAACTTTGTGGGATATAGCAAAAACAGTTCTTAGAGGCAACATTAGAGTGATCTCAAATAAATAGCCTACCCTTACATATCAAGAAAGTAGGAAAAAGAGAAAATTAAATCCAAATTTAGCATAATGCATGAAATGAAACACAGAGCAGAAATAAATAAACTAGAAAAATAATAGCAATATCAACAAAACTGAGGTTTTTAATAGAATTAAATAATATAAAACTTTACACAGACTAACCAAGAATAAAAAAGACTCAAATAAAATTATAAATGGAGTAGAGATATTACAAGATATCCATTTATATATCAACGATTATAAATCTGAGATGTGTGCCTCGTGCAAAAAAGAATGGAAAGTGGATTAATTTAGTAAAACCGTTGGTCTTTGTTCTAGATAGAACTTTGCTCATTCTTTTTCTAGGAAGAGAAAAAAATACCACAGCAATGCTATGCAATTATACACACAATATTTTTTTCTTCTTTCTTTCATTTCAGTAGCTATCATTTCAAATATCATAACAAAACTACTGTAATTATTATTCTATGTTATCTGAGCACTCAACAATTTGAGAACAGACTCTCAAAAAATTTAATTGTTAAAATGTTATGGAGATAATCAAAATGGCTAAAGATTACCTGTAACAGCTGTGTACCATTAAAAAGCAGGAAAGAACTACTAATTACAATAACTAAAAGAGGAAATTGAGAGGAAAACTCAAATATATTGAACTTATCACTGTTGTATTTAAAGATACTCTTTAAATGCTCTATTAAAAATTATTTAATTAAGAGGAATAAAATTTTATGGTTATAAATTTGAGCTAATTTGAGCAGAGAAATAGCTATGTTGAAATTGATGTTCAGTCAGTGAGACCAAAGCTTATCCAAAAAAAAATGTTAGTTCCAAATTCAGTCTCCCAGGATTACTACACATTTAATTTTTGTCATATTTTCAGAATTTGTACATTTTCCCAAACTAACAAATTATAATCCCTCTTTACTATAATGCTTTTATTCCAAAAGTTCCCCAAATTTCTCCATTCATCATTCCTTTGGAGTCTCAGTAATGTAATCACAGCTTCTGTGAATTGAGTTTGACTTTATCTTAAAAGTAACGCTTAAAAAGAACTGATGTTTTCCTTGATGTGTACTCAATGTTAACAATGATTATCCCTGATGACCAGTACTATGATAGCCTTTCCCCACTTTTCCCAAATTTATTATGTTAAATGGATTGTTTTAATTCAGAAAATGCATCATATTTCATCAAACCCAAAGAGAAAACAATTCAAGTGTAATAAAGGTAACAGATCTAGTTCCCAAATAGGATTCACTATCTAAGTTATGAAATATGTTTGTCCCAAGGGGAATGTGGATTTTTGTGTTTGTTCACAGGAATTGAAGAATTTTAGTTAGACTGTACCTGTGTTGAAGAATACTTAATTTAGATCAAAGAACCCTTTGCATTGCAGATGCCCAATAAACATGAATTGACTGATAAATCTTTAAGGAATCATAGAGTTATCCCAAATGATAGCGTCTAGAAAATGCCTCTGCCATGTAGGGGTAATTTTCCCTGCAACGGTACAGGAGGAAAGGAACGATGCATTTCTTCTGTCTAATAGAAACTTTGTGCCCTTTAACTCTCCATTATCTTTGACACACCTCCTTCTGAAAACCACCGTTCTACTCTCTGCTTCTTTGAGTCTGATTGATTTAGATTCCACATGTAAGAGAGAGCACGCAATATTTGCCTTTCATTGTCTGGCTTGTTTTACTTAGCATGATCATTTCTAAGCCCACCTATGTTGTCACAAGTGAAAAAATTTCTCTTCCATTTAATGCTGACTAGTATTCCCTTATGGGCATACATCACCTTTCCTTTATCCATTCATTTTCTGATGGACACTTAGGTTGGCTTCATAACTTGCCTATGGTGAATAGTGCAGCAAGAAACATGGGAAGGAACACATGTCTTCAACATGCTGATGTCATAAATAGCCAGAAGTGAGATTCCTGGATTTATGATAACATTTTTAGTCTTTTTTTACAACCTCCATATAGTTTTCCATGATGGCTGAACACCGACAGTGTGTAAGTGTTCTCTTTCCTTCATAGAACGAATAGGATATTACATCTCTTCCCACGGATAACTTCCTTGTATTTCTCCACTTTCTTGATTTATATTTTCTCAACTTCAATACTTCTATCTCAATATCTTATTGAACTTGGTAATAGGTTTCAGATACCTCTACTTATTGCCTCCTCTCCTTTCTTGTTGAAATTTTATAGGGGTGAAGGGGCCACAGAGGAAACATCTGTACTCCTCATACATTCCACATCTCAAAGACAGAACACACACTAAATGTAACAATGGATAGCAAGTGTGTCTGACTGATTTTGGATCCCCCAAACAAACAAAACATCTCTAGTACAATTCTACAGACCAAAATAAGTCCTGTCCAAATAATCTGACCCCTAGCAGAGCAAATGTCACGGAATACTCTTTTTATTGCCTCCTCTAGGAAAGTTGGAAAACCACTGTGGGACTGAGAGAGTGGTAATGGGCACCAAGGACTCAATGGTACCAAACCTGGTTCCAATCTCTTACTGCAGTAGTTTATTTCAGTGGTGGTAGATTGGGAGGAATAATGTAATGTTGAAGAAATTTTCAGGTTACGGGTTATTAAGCTACAACTATTCTCTTAAGTTTATGTTCACCTATAACTATAAAATTCTGATCATTCTATAATTATTTAGTTTTATTCCAAGGAGACCTAGGTTTTCTATGAACCATCCTATGCAAAATTAACTAGTGAATTATAGTTATTTGCATGCTGGAATATCAGCTTATCCATTAATGCATATCATAAAAATATATAACTGCTTTGGAAAATATCAACTAATAATAAAAACACTATGGCACCTAAAATGAAGGCTTACAGAGAGTGTTCTTTATGGAGCAGAAATAGTGTAGGCATGCCTTACATAAAACAAACAAAAAAAATTACCATCACTAGAATCCTATTTCTTTTGTCCTTCTCTAAACGTTGCACATCAAAACTAAGGATTGCGCTGAATACACAGGAAAATTTCCTATGGCAGGTAATAAATAAAGGTATCAGAAAACAGAGTTATTGATCTCCCTGAAAATGTCTTTTTTTTCAACAGTTTACAATATTATATTTTAATTAATGTCTAAATATTGAAAAAGTAATTTTAAAACAGCTTGTATATGTTATTTACCAGACTACTGAGTACTTGGCTATACATACAGCTTTTTTGTTAAATGATGTTCGATCACCACTACTTCTGGAAGCAGTATGTGCTGTGCTCTGAGTTCCAATACACATGAAGGCACCTAGTAGTTACAAATCCTGAAAGGATGTGACAAAATTATCACAAAGTTCAGATTGACTGTTTATAAGTATCCAGGAGAAAAAATGAATGATCAGATTTATAAATACCTTAAAGAAAAATAATGTTCTCCCATCTCTGTCTTATACTTTTGAAAAATGTTAATAAATAATAAGCATTATTATTTAAAATAAAATGTATGGGCAGCACCCGTGGCTCAGTGGGCAGGGCTCTGGCCCCATATACCTAGGGTGGCAGATTTGAATCCTGCCCTGCCAGCTAAAAACAGCAGTGCCAACTGAAACAAAAAATACCCGGGAGTTGTGGCAGGGGACCTACAGTCCCAGCTACTAGGGAGGCTGAGGCAAGAGAATTGCTTAAGCCCAAGAGATTGGGGTTGCTGTGAGCTGTGATGCCATCGCACTCTACTGAGGGTGATAAAGGGAAACTCTGTCTCAAAATAAATAAATAAATAAATAAATAAATAAATAAATAAATAAATAGAATAAAATGCAGTATACAATTCTTTTGTTCATTTTTCTATTGTGTATTTATTTATTTTGAGATACAGTCTTACGCTGTTGCCTTGGGTAGAGTTCTGTGGTGTCACAGCTCACAGCAACCTCAAACTCTTGGGCTCTAGGAACCTCCCCCATGCCTCAACCTGCCCAGTAGCTGGGACTAAAGGCACCCACCACAACACCCAGCTAGTTCTTTTATTTTTAGGAATGACGTGTCTCACTTTCTCTCAGGCTCATCTTGAATGCTTGAACTCAGGCTTTCCACACACCTTAACCTCCCAGAATGCTAGAATTCCAGGTATGAGCCACCACACCTGGCTTGTTCATTCATTATTTTTAACTCTAAAAATTAATGTTATAATATTGTCTTCAGATAACAGCATTACCTCTTTAGCCCAGCATTCCTTGAAATATCAAAAGATGTATTTTAAGAAGAAACACTATATAGAAAAAGAAGTGTATCATCCATTGAATAAACATATTGAGGAGATATTATATCACAGCCTAAACAAAATCAAATACAAAAAAAAAAATACAGATGTAAGTTTGAAGCCAAAACCAAATGTTTCACATTTAACTCTTCAATTCATTTCCCTTCTGTTTTTCGATGTGTTGTAATTTAATGATGTATAGCATAATATGGGAAATTACCCATGTCATAATTGTACAGCTCAGTGAATTCTTACAAAGTGAACTCACTCATGTAATCAGAGCCTGGAGAAGAATGCAACTATTTCTATCATTTGAGCATAAATACGTGTGTCTCCTTCTGGCAACTACCCTCACTAACATAATGACTGCCCTTCTGAGGCGAAGTTGTGATGTTACAGTTTGAATCTGTGTTCAATTTGTAATGATTGTAATGATTAACAATGCTGAACACTTTTCATATGCTTATTAGCCATCCCAATATCATCTTTTTGCATCTGTATGCATAAAGAATATTGCTCTGCAATTTAGTTTTTCTTGTTATGTATTTGTCTAACGTTGGAATCGGTAATATCGGCTAATAAAATGAGTTAATAAATGAACCTCCTTTTTAATTTTTTGGAAGGCACTGAGAATTTTTGTTAGTTTTTCTATAAATGTTTGACATAATTCACCTACGAGGTTATCTGATTCCGACCTTTTCCAATTTGGGAGTTTTTTATTACTAGCCTAATCTTCTTTATTTATGGAAGTTCTACTAATTTTTGTTTATTTGTTGTTAAGCTTTGGTAATGTGTTTGATTTTAGGAATATATTTATCTCATCTATTTTATTAGAATACAGTTATTCTATTCTATTTTTATTTCTGTAAGGTCCTTAGTATTGTTTCTATATTCATTTCTAATATTATTTGCATTTTTCTTTGTACTTTTCTCAGTGTAGCTGAATGTTAACAATTTTGTTGATCTTTTTAAAGAATCAATCTTGCTTTTGTTGATTTTCAGTATTATTTTCCAATACTTATTTTTCTTTATTTTATCAAAATCTTATTTTTTTTCCCCTGGTAGAATATTAATTAATTTGCTTTTTCCATTCCCTTAAGTAAAGTTAAATTATAGATTGGATATAGTTTCTCTTTTTTTAGTGCAGGCATTTACAGGTGTACATTTTCTCTCTGTGTTGCACTCTCTGCAGCCCATAAATTCTGGTGTATTGTGTTTACAATTTTATTCACCTCTAAATACTTTATAGTTTCTCTTATGATTTTTTTCTTTGACATCTAAAGGTGTGTTGATTCATTTCCAAATCTGTGTAAATTTTCCAGTATTCCTTTGGCTGTTGGTTTCTAGATTCATTTCATTGTGGTTATTGAAGAGTCATTGTATACAATAAATCATTTTTAATTTATTGAGACTTGTTTTGTGGACTAATATATAGTCTATCTGGAAGAATATTGCATGTGTGCTTGAGAAGAACGTGTATTTTACAACTACAAGGCAGAGTGTTCTGTGTGTGTGTGTCTGTGTGTGTATTAGGTGTAGCTGATTAGGATATTGCTCCTGTTCTCAAGTCCTCTGTTTCCTTATCCGTCTTCTGTACAGATGTACTACACAGTATATTTAGATATTTTCATAGAGGTTGCTATGAGTATTAAAGTTAATGTCTTAAATTTTAACAATCTGTTTATAATTAACATTAAATTAGCCTCAACAGCATTCAAAAACTCTGCTCTTATCTATTGCTGTCTTTTTTATCTGTAATGGTGTTATTTTCACAATTTATGCCTTTAAAGATTGTGTGTGCCTATTAACGTAGCTTTACGATTTTCAATTCATGCATTTATCTGTTTAATCATATGAGAAATAAATAGAGATGTTACAAATAAAAAACCCCAATAACACAGCTTTTATATTTTCTTCGTGTGCCACTTGAGTTACTGTTGTTCATCCTTTTATTTCAGCCTTAAGAACTTCATTTAGTATTTGTTAGAAGGCATATCTAAAGTGACAAATTATTTCAACTTTTGTTTATCTAGGAATGTTTTGTCTTATTTTCTCCCTCATTTTTGAACATAGTTTTGCCAGATATAGATTTCTTGGTTGGTAAATCTTTCCTCCCTGCCTGCCTGCTTTCCTCCTTTCCTTCTTTCCCTCCTTTCTTTCCTTTCTCACTTCTTTCTTTCTTTGTGCATTTAAAAAATACAGGTTGGGGTGGAGGGAGGGGAATTGGTGGGGCCACACCTACGGTGCATCTTAGAAGGGTACAGGCGAATCTTGCTAAATGCAGAATACAAATGTCTTCATATAATAACGGAGAAATTGACAGGAAGGCTATGTTAATCAGTTTGATGAAAATAGTTCAGATTGTATATGAAACTAGCACATTGTACCCCTTTATTGCACTATTGTACACAGCTATGATTTAATAATAAAGATGATAAAATTTAAAAAAAAAAATCAGAAAAAAGGGTGGCACCTGTGGCTCAAAGGAGTAAGGCGCCAGCCCCATATGCTGGAGGTGGCAGGTTCAAACCCAGCCCCGGCCAAAACACACACACACACACACACACACAAAAAAAAAAAAAAAAAAATCAGAAAAAAATCTTATTTATCAAAAATTCTATTTTCACCTACAGTGCATCTTAGAAGGGTACAGACGAAACTTACTAAATGTAGAATACAAATATCTTCATACAATAACAAAGAAAAAGGCCTGAAGGTTATGTTAAACAGTTTAATGAAAACATTTCAGATCGTATGTGAAACCAGCACATTGTACCCCTTGATTGCACTAATTTACACAGCTATGATTTAATAATAAAAAAATTAAATAAAAAAATCTACTTTTAGCAAATACAAGTCTCAAAATAAAAAAATAAGTAAGTTGGATTTTATCAAATTTAAAAATTTCTGCACCTTAAAGGACACTATCAACATACGGAATGGAAGAAAATATTTGTAAATAATATATCTGATAAGAATCTAGTATTCCAAATATATAAAAATGCTTATAACTCAACAAACAAAAAATTTAAAAATGATTTAAGTATTTAGTCTATAAAGAAGGCATTCAAATAGCTGATATGCACATGAGTAACATCATTGATCGTGAGGGTCATGCAAATCACAACCACAATGAAATTCCTTTTCATACCCACTAGGATAGCTATAATAATAAAAAAAACCCAGATAATATCAGAAGAATGGGTAAATAATGTAATATATCCATGTAATGGAATATTATTTAGCAACAAAAAGAATAAAGTATTGATATATGGTATAGCATATATAAATGAATGAATTTTGAAATTGTTGAGTGAAAGAAAACAGGCATAAAATGTCACGTATTGGACAATTCAGCTTATATGAAATATCAAAGATAGGCAAATGTTTAGAGATGGAAACCAGATTAATGTATCCTAATGGTTAAGAAATTGGAGAATGGAAGTATCTGCTTTATGGGTATGGGGTTTCCTTTTAAGTGATTAAAATGTTCTATAATTTGATCATGGAGAGGGTTACAAAATCATATGAATTACATAATTTAAAATGTTAAATTTTTTAGTATCCAAAGTGTATCTCAATACAAGAAGATGTCAGTAAAAGTTCAATAGAATTTCTTTAGGCTGAGAAAGAGAGGAACATTGTAAACTGAGGGAATAACACACTATGGTTTATCTGTGTAGTTAATACTGGAAGATAAAGGCTAGATAGGCAGCCTAGGTACAGACTAAAAGAGTTTAGACATTGTTCTTTGGGTAGAAGGAATTATGGAGAGTAATCTTTTGTTAAAAAAAAGTAAATATCGCTTGGCTTAAGTTGTAGGAAAATAATTCTGACAACAGTGTGGTGGGATTTTTGGAGATGAGAGAGTAGAATTCATTTAAAAATACATAGTGTATTATTCAATTAGTGTTGCCTATGCACCAAGTACTATGCTGTATTCGAGAGAACAACTATGAAGTATACAGGCAGAATTATGCACTCTTGGATTTTATAATATAGTGATATAAAATAGATAATAAATGTTGTATAAGTTGATGGTTTGATAAGGACATATTGATGTGAGGAGACTAGAAAACTATTCAAATTGTTCAGAAAGAAGACAATGAGACCATAAAGGTATGCGAAGAGAAAGGAGAAGTTTACTAAGATAACTCATTCAGTAGTTGAATATAGCACTTGGTGAAAGTGATGATTATATGACTGTGAGTAGTAAAAGAGAAGAAAGAGTCAAAAATACTGCTGTTCCTCCTAATAGGTTTTAGCAGTAAAAGGTAAGTTCAATTTTGGACAAGGTGAAAATTAAAATGAGACTGTCCAGGATGTAACTAAAAATTGTGATCTAGCACTTGAGAGAAATTACAGATAAAATTACAGTTTAGAATCATCAGTATAGAGGTAATATTTGAAGCCACAGAAGTAAATACAATCTTCTGATTATATAGAGATACATGAAGAAAGTAATATAAACTAAGTCTTTGAGAATATTTACAATTAAGGAGTGAATAAAAGAAGAAACAGCACAAAAGGGACTGAGGAGGATCCATTAGAGATCTTAGGAGAACCAAGAGAAAGTGATGTCATTGATAGCAGTAGTTGAAAGAATTTTGAGGAGGAAGGAATGTCCAACATGGTTAATTGCTATAGAGTTGTTCCATAGGATGTGTGTGAATGGTAAGGTCTTGATATTTGGTGATTTGGAGGTCAATGAAGACCCCAGTTTACAAAGTTATGTTGCAGTGAATTAGGATGTGCAGATGGTATGGAAGCTACCTTCTTGAGAAGGTTGATAGTGACAATAGGGGACATGGTGTGGTAGATGGAGAGAATTTGTTTTAAATAACACATTCAAATATGCATATATACATATATACATAAATTTGGCTTAGGTAGAAAATAAAGGATTGGGCATGGCATTGAAGTACCTGAGGTCAAGAGTTCAGGAGGAGGGCTTTGCTGTGGAGAGAACCAAAACACACCTTACTCTGAGTCAAGAGAAAATGGAAGAGAAATGTGAAGACAGAGAGGATAGCTGACAGAATTCACTTTTGAAGAGGGTCTGGGTCTTCTCAGACAAAGAGGTGATCTCATCTTCTAAGAGCAGAGATGGGGCAGGTAGTGAATGTTGCATAACGTAATCTAAAGTGGGTTCAATGCATATCTTTGTTTTGTTTTATCTCTCAGCAAAGCTCAGCCATTTGAGAGCATAGGATACAAAGCCATTCCAGAACTGAGTACAGAATATGAGGTGCAATAGTACAAGGTTAAAAGCTCTGTAGGATAGAGATGAAACAAGGGACTAGGCTCATGGGACCAGATTAGGGTGGGCAGGAAAGCAGGGAGAGTAATCAAAAAAAAAGTAACACAGCTCAGAGAAAAGGGAAAAGTAGAAGGCTGAAACTTCTCTGAGCTTCAGTTTCCTTATCTGTAAATAGAGGTAAATGTTAACAGCATTGTGAAAAGCATTGATTGTGACAAGGAATGAACAGGCTAGTTGGCTATGAGCAAGTTTCTGCCTAGATGGCCTAGAAAGTAACTTATGAGGAGGTAAGAACGTTTGATTTTTGTTTTTATGAAGTACACATTCTTGGGCTTTCTCATCATGCCCTATTTTTTCTACTTGAGCAGACTGTCAGCTCTCAGAGAGTTGGGACACTGTTCATGTAACTCTCTCAAGGTGGACTGCCTTTGTTCCCCTGAAACTAGCAAACCAGGATCTACAGTACACACATCTTCTAACAACTTCACTTGGAGAAACAAATCCCTCCAGGGAAACACAGGAGTCTCAAGCCAAACATCACTTTCCTAACTCAAATTATGATACCCAGTTTCCTCACTCTTCTCTTCCTCAGAGGACAGTAGTTTCAAGTGGTTCTCAGGGTATTTCCCTAAAAACAGTTAAGCTTCCAACATGTTTTGCAATGGCAGCCTTATTGGGCTTAGTATCTTCTTTTCCAAGGAACTCTCTTGAAAGAAGACTCATCTAGGTCTATCACTACTGTGCTCTTCATTTAAACCCCAGACTGCTGTTTTTATGTGAATAGTTTGTAGTGCTCCCAGGAATGTACTGTAAGAAATAGTCACATTTTGATTAGCCAAAGCCTGTCTTCATGAAGACCTCAACAAGAACAGGAACATGGCTTTAGAATGAAGTGTGTGTGGAGGGGAATTAAAAGAAAATCTGTAGAGACGTAGGATTTATTTCACAAATCAAAATCAAATGTGATCACATAGGCAAAAACAATAACTAAAACAAACAAAACGCAGAAACAAATTAAAAAATAATAGCTTCCAAAAGGGTGCCCAGGATCTGATATAGATTCAAGTGCAGACATAGTGGAAAGAACGTAAAATATGAGTAAAATTCTGTATTTGTACTTCCTTGCTGTGAGCCCTGGCATGGGCAAGGAAATTCACCTTTCTTAATCTCAGTTTCATCTTCTGTAAGGTAAGAGTAATCCTAGCAATTGCAGGGATTCAATGAGAAAAATGTGTGCCAGGTTATTCTACTTTGTATCTGACAAATACAAGGTACTTAGTAAATGTCACTTTTCCCTTTACTGTTTTCATTTGCTTAACCTACAAGAAAACAGGCAGTCTCTAGCCCTGTTATTTCCAGTTCCTAATTTTTTTTTCATTGTGATTGTACAACCATTGCCTATCTGAGACCTTCCTCCTACAACCCTTCTCTGGCATAACAGAATATTTTGAGGTATCTCTGGTTCAATATGGTCTGTTAGATATTTACCAGGAGAAAGGGCTGCTTACCTTTGACCACAAACTCCACAGTGTCACTGCGCTGCTCAGAACCAACCCGGCCCTTGGCAGTACAGAAATAGGAGCCTGAGTTGGACACCATGGCAGGCTTGAAGAGTAAGGTACTTAAGGTTGCTACTTTGATAGGTTTCTCGTTATTAGTCTGTTCCTTGTACCAAACATAACTTATGGGGGGAGAACCCCGAGCCTGGCATTGAAGGCTAATCCTCATTCCCTGGGGCACTGTGAAGCCATAACCACTGCCAGTTGTCACTGTGGGTTTGGAGACAGGAACTACAAAAGAAAGACAAGAGAGGAGACTCTGGTAAGTCATAATGATAAGGGGATCCAAGGCTGAGTCATTTCTCCTGGACATAAGGCCATGTGTATATCTGCAACTGGAGCTAAAGGGTATCCTGACTTGGAAAGGAAGAAGGGAAAAAGTCTATGCAAATACACAATTTCCTTAGGAGAATTAGGTACTTTTTTTGTATTATCTGGGGTTTTGGATTCTCCAGAGTTAAAATCAACGGGCTTAAAAAAAATAAATGACTTTAGTTTTTTTTTTAGGTTTTTTTTTTTTTTTTTTTAGTAGACTTTTGGATTATCTGCAGTAAAATTTTAAACCTGTAAAACTTATCTTGGCTAACTTCTGCCTCCTTTCCTCCATAACTTCTTTCTCAGCATCTATTTACTGCCTGATATGCTGACCAGGTATACTTTGTTTCATGAATTTTAAGTCCCAGACCCCAAGGAGGGCAACCAGGCTATGGATATGGAATTCCTGGGACACCTGATAGGGTAGAGATTTGAAGGCCAGGGACCTTTCCCAATACTTCTTAAATTCTGCAATGGGAGTGATGACCCCGAGGATCCACTGCCTGTCTCCTTCCTCTGATTATCACAAATAACTGAGGGTAGCCTAAGTATACATAAACAAAGGTCTCTTGGTTTCTCAACACTTTCTAAAATTACAGTCATATGCTGGGTCTTTGCCTGTCAATGCTTTCCTACTCTCAGTGACTCACGTTTTTGGATGAGGAGCTCAATGATCTTATCTTTCACCACTTGTTTGCCATCAGGAGTCTGCCAGGTAACTTCACACGTGTAATGGTTGGAGTCATCCATCTCCAGGGTACTCAGTTGGAGAGACACATCTCCTGGAACCTCATGGTTTACACACAGGCGGCCCCGGTACTTTGCCTGCTGAATATGGTCTCCAGAAGAGTCACGTAGAAAGATAGTGACCTGGTCGGAGCCACGTTGTATGAGCCACTTCACCAAGACTTGGGTGTAGCCTTGCAAAGGACCATAGGTGCAGGGAATATACACATCTCCTTTCCAGGGCCCTATTGCACTCTCTGCTGCTTCCAAGATTGGGTTGCCTGAGTAAGGGGAACAGAGAAAAGAAATAAGCATAGATGGCATATTCACCTGAGGACTAGGGTAGCAGTGGTAGCCCCCAGAAAGTGTCTGAGACACATCCCTCAACGTCCCTTCTATTATACACCAATGTTCTCTGTGCCCTTTTGCTTTCTTCCAGCCTTCCCATCAATCAGAACCAATCCTCAGAAGGAAGCCTTTAACAATGTTCAGCTCTTGTGAGTATTACGTCTTTTCACTTTAACCTTGCTTTGAAGATATCGTGGGTAAGTTACCTCCAATTAGGAAGAACCCATTTTCTTCATCTGTAATTCAGAGAGTTTGGATGGAATAATCTAGGGATTTTGCCAATGCTAGCATTGTACAAGTCCATGAAAAAATGTTCTTTCGATATTTTCCAAAAGAGGTGTGGAACCAAAACTACTAAGCAGTTGGGTCTGGACTATTTTGTTTTATATAAATATTCACTTTGATAAATGTGAGGGCTTTAGGATCCAGCAAGAAAGGGCCCTTTACCCTCTTATCTCCCTTTTCTCCCCCTCGAAGGGCTCCGTGATTGGAGCCCTAACTCCAAGCTATTCTCTGGAAGAGATATGAAGGTGGAAGGAAAAGGGCAATTTTGAGGGTGGAAACTGGTGTGAGGAACAGCCCTGTGTATGCACTACTATTTAACAAAATCAGAAGTTATTGTGAAGCTTGAAAGCTTCACTTTGTAAACCTAACTTTTAAAAAAATTTCTCCTTTCTTTATTTCCTTTTTAGTTTATCATAGTTCCTCACAAAGATACAATGGAAAGTTTCATCCTAAGGGGTAAAATATTTTGTCTGTGTTTGATCTGAATAGGAAAGGGTTCTTAGTATAATCCTGGAGCTGGCTGTGTTGGAGATGAGGGTAGAAACAAAGGAAGATTGCTCCTTAGCATGTTTGGAAGGGAAACTCAGGGGATAACAGGGGGAGACATTGAAACAGTGATTGCCTCCCAGCAGAATTTTCCATCCATAAGCTCATATTTTCAGGATTTTGTGTTTTATTTAACTGAGGCCTGTAGTAGGGGGTTGTATTTAAGTAATATTTTTATATCTCACCTAGGAGCAGTGGTTTCAAAGATGTGAGATATTACTCTACTGCTACTAATAAAAAAAAAACCTTTTAGTTAGCCCAGAATTCCAAAATAAATGGAAGATTACACCCTTTTGATGTGGTAGGAGGTATACTTTCTAACTTCCAAAATATATTGCCAAGCATCACTGCTTATCTCAATGGGGATATTGAAGTTGGGCCTGTACCCTCAGGGACTCTTACAGCATTGACAGCATATTTTGACTAAGATAAAGGCCTATAGTATAAAATCATAACAGTATAAAATCATAACTAAACATAAATCCACATTTCTAGATCCACCACATAGATCTACATCCAACCAAACCATTTTTGGTTTGCCCTAAACATGAGCTTCATTATTAATCAGAGCTGTCTATGAGAAAACTAAGCTGTATGGGGAAGTTATGCAGTTTGTTTAGGTCTTGAACAGCATTACACTTTAAGGTCCCCTCCAATTCTGGATAGTCCAGTGATAATAAACTGTAATTCAGTTCTTTACTACCCCTCCTGATCTCCCTAGGTGCTCCTAATAGGTGTTAAATAATTACATTGGGTGGTGAATTTTCACTGGGTGATGAGTTTCACTGTCCTATGGATAGTTCTTATCTCCATGAGCATGTAGATCATCATCACGGACACACATGCCCATACATATTCTTGGCCACATACAAATGTAAGTATGCCAACCTCTAGTTCCATGAAAACTATCTGAGCCTCTTGGTTTAATGGGCTCGTTCCCATTAATCTCCCTCCTCCCACTGAAGAACATTATCACACTCCCCTCCTAGATAACATAGCAATATTCAGCTATGAAGACATCTGGAGCAGCTTAACATGCCTTTGTCTGTGTAGGCATATCTTTCCTCTGACCTTAGGAGAGCTTCATGGCCTGGCTCGCATTCTCTTCTATGGGAATTTGTTGGAGATTATCACATAGTCCATTCTGGTCCTGATTTTCTAATTTTTAAAGTATCTTATGTAAGTATGTCAGGCTTGACTCCTCCATCCCAGAAAGGGAGAATTGGACAGAGTTGGTAACTTGACTTCCAAGAATGGCATGTTTTTCCCCAAGTTTTGCTTTTTTTTTTCCTTATTCTTTCTACCCATGTTTTTTTACATTGTGCTTATCTTACTCCTTTCTTCCTTATTCTTCTTGTTCTTTAGTTTTCTTCTTCCTGCTTTATTTGTATCATAAAAAGAGAGTGGATGATAGGCAAAGAGCATCACAAGAAAGAAGACATATTGTTTACTCATGTTCCTTCATCTTCAAAGTAAAAGTAGCCACAATAACATTGACTTATACCTTCTAATTATCCTTGTGGAATCTAGAGAGCCAAGGAAAAATAATAAAATAAAATACCTATTTGGAGCACCTAGTGAGATTAGGAGGATAGTAAAGGACTGCATAATGCAATAAGAATAATACCAATTTAGGTCCAGATATCTGTCTGTGTGACCTTGAGTAAATTACTAAACCTCTTTGAACTTCAGGTCATTATCAGTGAAGTAAAAGTAATAATAAACTTTTCATGGAGGGGAGTACTGACAATTAAATGAGCTAGTAAGTGTTAAAGTACCTCTTATATGGCTGGCATTTAGTAGATGCTGGATACATGTCACTCTTGTCCTATGCCCCAAGTGAAACTTCCCATTTTTTGTCTTAATTATTCCTATCCTATAGGAGCCTTTAATATGTCTTCCTTCCCCTGGGTAAACAGATTCATTTTGTTGGATCATTGTCACCTTAATACTGATGATATAAAAGAGAAATTATCATCACATAGAAAGGTAAGGAAACACCTTCCCAGCCTGATAGAATCTGCTGTTAATGGGAAGGTATGAGGCTATCTTGCAGGGCAGCCAGAGAAGATATAGAAGTCTGTGTATTCCATAACAGGGCTGGCTTGGCAGCCAATTTGAAATGTTGGTCAAATTAAGCAATATTCCTGACTTTCCTAGAAGACTGGGTAGGACAAATTAATTTCAGGAAAACCTCACCTCCTGGAGGAATGCTCTGTCCATTATAAATAATTTTAAAACACCAAATGGAGATTTGTCTGGTAATACAGGGGTTGGGGTGCCAGGAAGAGTTGAATTTGGAAACTTCTGGAATGGCATAGCTGGAAGGGCTTTTAGAAACTATTTACTAGAATTTACTCATGATACACATGGGTAAGCTGCTTCCCATAGAGAGAAATATGCTCACCCCAAATCATACAAATATCAAGGTCAGAGCTGGATTTGGAGGCCTAGAATACAGGTTTTCAGATGCTACACTGGTTACTTACCTTCTTAACTTATTGAACCACCTGGACAATTGAACAAGAAACCCTTTAACTGGGGTGACCTGGTTAAAGGTAGATATTCTTACAGTTATATATTTTTCCCCAGCTGGCTTAAAAATAATACTCTCATCTTCAAGCTGGTTTTTGAAAATACTTTTCCAGAATTCAGAGTCCTTTCCTTCTCCCTCAGGTAATGATGAGGTTTTCTTCAAACATTAGCCTTCCTAAGGAGAAAGACCAGGGCTGGACATGACCCAGCATCTTTGATGATGTAGGGTTTAGCTTGGCAAAGAAAGAATGGTACTGGGCTTGTTGTGGCCCTGGGACTTGGACTTAGAACAGCAGAAGTCTGGGGGCTCTTTAATAGTCCAGAAGAAAAGAAAAGCCCAGTTCTCTAGGTGCAGGCTCCTTTACAGGATACATTCTGAGTCCCTTTCTGAGTTTTTCTTCTTCCATTTTCACAGAGAGAGTAAGATTTATCATGTCCTCTTACCTCCCATATGTCTGGCCTTTCTCTCTTTCCTGGGCTGCCTCCTGGAATCTATGCTTAGATCATAGATGTTCATAAAATGTTTAAAATATTTGTAAAATATGAATATTAAGCCTTTATTATTATAATTTCAACACATGTCTTAGTCCCACAGGAAGAGTCTAACAGCCGAATCTGACCCCTAGGGGCTTCATAGAAGTTGAAGCCATAGTCCCATAGAATTGTCCAGCTGAGAGGCCCCTTTAAGGTCAGCCAAGTCAATCTCCTCAGTGTAAAGATGGACTGCGGACTTTAAGGTACAGTAACATGAAAGGCACCATTAGCCATTCAGTATATCCTGAGTCTCGGGTATACAGTGTATGATCCCATACACAAATGAAAAGCCAATTTCCAGAACTGGACAAGCTCACAGGCAGGAGAAGAAATAAGACACATGTGAGTATGCACATGCATGTGCACACACACACACACACACACACACACACACACATAGAGGATTTAAATTTAACATTTATAAAATGTTACCCCAAGCTTTAGGCCTGCTTCTATAACTCTTAGCTCAAACAAACACATTTAGAGAAGGTAGAGAAATATACTCTAAAATATACTAGGGAATGAAAATATTGTATTTGTAGAAGGAACACTATTTTTGAGGATAATTAACTCTGATGCTAATATTCTGTAGCCTGGGGCAAATTCTCTTCACTCTTCGAGGTTGTTCAGGATGTTTTTTAGCTCTGAGGTTCTAGCCTTTGATGGGTCACAGAGTCTCAGGACAGGGTAACTTAATCTGAGACAACTATAGAAAGCTGGATTCTTTCTGATCCCCCAAGTGACATCAAACTAACACTCATGCAGCCTTTTCCTCTAGGGAGATGAGATAAGATGGAAGGAGTATAACAAGAATCCTTGTACCCTATCTTGGGTGTCACTTAGCTCTTAATCTGGCTTTGTTTCTTGAAAAGTGGTAACAATTCTCAGGGGTGTAAATAAGAGTGGAGGAAAACCCAAAGAAATAATGCTACTATGGGATGCTCCAACATCTTTTGGGGTATGTTTCCAGTCCACACAGCTCACACAAAACAAGCCATGTCCACATGTAAGTGAGCTATCCCAGGAAGAGATAAGAAACCAGGTTGTATAAAAACCAGATGAAGAAAATGGGGTTATTTAGCTTGAAGAAGAGAAGAGTGAAGTGGATATATTATCTGTGCTTAGACCTTTGAAGGGCTGTCATAGAGCAGAGGAAACAGGTATGTTCTATGTAGCTTTAAGAAGCAGAGCTTGGGTTTTTAGATGGCAGCCACAAGGAGATGGACTTAGTTCAACACAAGTAAGAAATTTCTAACAGTTGGAGCTGCTTCTTGATAGTCTAGATGGTCTCTGCTTCTGGATAATCTAGATAGTCTCAGGAAAGAGTGAACAACCAGTTTCTACCCCTTGAACAGATATGGCTAACACTTGTTCATAACAATAAAGGGTGGTATTCATTTCTACAGTCTCATCCAACACTTAGCCCACATTCCTCCTTTGACGGATGTATATCTTAACAGGGACCAAAACCTGGGAACAGAGATGTTAAGGCTAATGATAGAATTTCAGGTGAAAGACACCAAATGGAAGAGGAATTTGGGCGGCATTGGGAAACCTCTCAATGTCCCGGAGATACAATAAACACTAGAAAATCATGCAGATGTTTTCCAAAAGGGAATAATTCTAAAATTCTACCCATACTTGCTCCCAAATTCTTCAGCAGCTACCAATAAATCCCTTTCCTTCTACCCAAAGCTGAGAAAGCCTGCAGAATTGGCTGAGAACACTCACCTGCCCAGAAGGAATAGACTTTTCTCTGTAGGCATTGAACACCACCAACCCCAGTCTTTTTCCTGAGCCAGAAGTGGTAGCTAGCCCACACTTGCTGCCTTACCATAGATGAACACTGTTAGGTTGCCCAGGAGTAGCAAGGCCAGTAACATCCCCATCATGGTCAGAGCCACTTCTGTTCTCTTTTCTAGTCTTCTGGTGCACTAGACATTAGGATTGAAGAGTCTCAAACTCCTGCTGGCTACCAGCATCTATGCCTGCTCACTTCCCTTCCTTCCCTATTTCTCTCACTCAAAGTCCTAGTCCCATCTCACATTCCCCTTCCTTCCCTATTTCAGTACAGGTCATGTGAGGCTCTCCTCCCCCCTCCCCACCCGGTGGAGGCTGGAGGTTCCATGGTGAGTGAAGCAATTCCTCTTTCTGCTGGGTATTGACTTGACCTTCTGTGGAGCTAGTGGGGCTTTGTGGTCTTGGATTTCCCAGGCAGTGTTTATTTCGTATTCCCTCCATAAGATTCAGAGACTGGGGGCAACCTTTGAGATAAATCTAATCACTCCAGCACGGTGGTGTTTTCACTTTTGGTGGTTCCAGGGAGAAGAAATCAACTTTGTTAGACTATAAAATTTTCATTAGTTGTATTGTTAACCCCTACTTGATCAGCATATGCAAATTTACAGGGTGTTGGGGGAGGGTTGCCTGTGAGCTTCAGGGTATAAGAAGTTAGTGTACGAAAGGGCTTTCTACTCATCAAATCATTCAAGATTTGGAAAGCCTTTGGATAAGGGTGTTATGTGTGGATAAACCTCATATCTCATTTTGGGAAAGCTATTTCAATTTCTTTTTCCATTATTTACACGTATCTGGTGGTAAGGAAGAATCCATATCCACTAATGTCCCTCATGCTCTTACATAAGTGATCTATTATTGACTTTTTATAGGAAGTTAAGTTTAACATCCAGTGCACCAGCTCATTGGTCTGATAGTGGTATACCCCATGAGGTTAAAGTTTTCGTTGGCTTCTAATTGGCATAGACCTTTGACAAATAAGATAGTGACATTAAGTGTCCTAGCGAATTTCAACTGCTCCAGAAATTGTTCTTCTTCACAGGCCCCAGAATGACTAATTTCTTCAGTAGTCTAACTCTAAGTACTGCCCATAGTCTGCTAAGCTTTGAAAACATAAGTTCTTCATAAAAGACAAATACTTCCAACAAATCCATACTATACTTTAAGTAACATCTAAACTTAGTTTTCTTTTTTTATTGGAGTGATATGAGAGGACTTGGTTCAGGGAGGGAAAAGCCTATACAGAGAGAGGACATGAGACTCTACAGAGAGACATACTTGCCAAAAAGAGGCTACATATAGATTATGTGGGATTGTGCAAGGGCTAAGAGGAGACCCTAGGACTTCAGGCATTATTATCACACAGAATTTTGTCAAACCCCTCTGAATCCCAGGTCTAATCCCCCATGGCTGGTTTTCCCTTGTGTTTTGGCTACTACAGTTAGTTCACGTCACTGGAACTTTTAGCCTTTCTTTTCCATTGGGTCTTCATTCAGGAAACTCTGACCTTCAGAGAATTATCCTTCTATACTTTCCAACTAAAACCCTACCACCACTATGACCCACTCTGCCATACACAATCTCCCTCATACAGCTTTCTCTGTTAAAGAGCTAGAATCTCATGCACACTGAACAGGTGTCAATTTCTGCCTGGCCTGGTGGCTGTGTATATTTTGAGCTTCTGCTTGCATCTTTTTAGGACCTCCCAGATATGAAGATAAAGAAATATCCTGGGAAACGTGTACAGCATTTTTCTGGGGAAGACTTCTAGTCTCACAGTAGTGGGCTCAGCAGCTCTGTTGATCAATGAGAACCAGAAAGGAAGTCAGGAAGCCTGAAGATAGACCTGGCTCAGTGCCTTAATTCTGAGGCCTGAACAAGTCAAATCTCTCTGAACTTCGGATTCTCCAATTGTAAAATGAGAATGATTCAACTTAATGCTTGTATCTTCTCAGATTTTTAAAAAATCAATTACACGTATCTACATTTAAATGATAATAACTAGCAGTGATAACTACTATTTTTAAATATTTTACTCTTATTGCGTTTGGTTCACACAAACCCTCAGGTAGGTATTACTGTACTTACTCTTGTATCTCTCCCTGTCACTCTTTACTCCCTTGTACTGCTTTTCGTTTTCTTTGTAGGACTTATCACTTTTTGACATGTTACACATTTATTGGCTTGTTGTTGTCTGTTTCCCACTCTGAAATATAAGTGTGATAAATACAGGGAATTGTGTATGCCATATTCACTGCTATTATCCTCTGTGCTTAAAACAATGCCTACCATATTATAGATATTGGTTGAATGAATTCTGAATTGAATAAATCCCCATTTTACACTTATAGAAGATGACAAGATTCAATCTCTTATCTATACGCCTCCTAAAACAATACCATTAAGGACCACACTATTCTGCTTCTTTCATACCTTTAATGAACAATAGTTGCAGACCTTTTCTGGATGTTTTGGATATTGTGAGAGGAAAGAAATGTTAGATATGGTCCCTGGCTTAATGAGATTTTGGTATAAAGGCAAGACACACATGTGTGGACACATCATTGGGCACACACATGTACACACTAATACAAGGTGAATTATTGAGATTTAAAACTTTAAACAGTCTTTAGTTAGGTCCATAATAGTGTTGGAAATTTTCATAGAAGAAATGATGTCAAACTACCATTTATAGAACTTCTGCTCTTGGCACATTGCCCCTAGTCCTTACTTTGCAAGAAATACTTAAAAATCTCCTTTTCTGATATAGGAAACTGAGGTCCAGAAGCACCAAAGAACCTGCCCATAGTCACACAACTGGTAAGTGTCAGAAATGAGATTTCCCATCCAAGTTGATCTGTTTCCAATACCTGTGCTTTTTTAATCTCCATGCTCTATGGCTATACTTGAGCTAAGCCAGAAAGAATGGGTGGTTGAAGATGAGTGGGAAGAAAGATGGATACTTTAATCTAGGGAGTTCACCTTTTTCTTTATTTTCAAACTCAATACTTCCTGGGATGATGGTGTGCATGTGGTAGGAGTTCACAGATTGTGGGTGAGCAGCAGAGAAAATGATGCACATTCTTTGGGGCCCAGTATCTATAAGTGACCATGGCTCCAGGCCTACTCCCACAACTGTAGCTTACCTTCCTAGAAAAAGGTTGAAAGGGCATATCGGAGCAATTTATCAGTGTGCAAACATTACTTGAGACCCTCCCATGTGTATGTGTACCTTGAGCTGGCTAAGCTGGAGGGAAACAGTAGTACAAATTGGAAATCCACATAGGTCCTGCTTGAGGACACACATACACACGGACTCACAAATAGCACATATAAACATAGATGTAGAGACATATATGGTCAAAGATATAAATATAGGTATGCATATGTGTATACATATAAAATATGGCCACACTGACACACAAGGCACAAAATATACAAGACAGGAACACAAGCACATAGGACACAGACACAGGAAGCAGCCACACAGACACACAAATACACATAGACATGCACATGAGACACATAAACAAACATTGGAACACATATCCAGCAGATTAGTAGCAAGGTGGCTGACCAGAGACAGCTTTCATCAGAAGACCCATTGTAGGAGGATGAGGCCCTATGGAGAGAAAGAACACCCAAACACCGTGTTTGAAAAATGAAGGGCTTTATTTCAGCTGGCAGGGTGGAGCGATGGCACAGAAGAATTCAAAATGGACATGATCCCCGACTAGCTCAGTCTTCTTTTTATCACCAGTTAAGAAGTTCTGTCCCAAGTACCTTTCTCATTGGTCAGTTTGAATCAAGCTGGAGAGGCAGGCTCCAGCTTTTATAGAACTACGACCTTTTACAGAAGTGCAAGCGTTTCCAGGTCCTAGGAAGTTAAATTTCTACAAATTCCTAAAATCTGAGTCACCACTGGAAGGACCTCGAAGGTGTATCCTTGGGGTCTCCTTGAGAAGACCTGTGTTCTCTTAGACACTTTTCTGGGTGTCCTTTCTTAAACCCTGTCCAGAAAGAGGAAAATTGGATTGATGTGAACTCAGGGCAGTTGAAATTGTGGGGTAGATCATAAGGAGAAGAAATTAAGACACTCAGCAATCCCACTGAGAAAAATTGTGAGGACAAAGATGAGAAAGAGGAAGGAAAAGAAGAGAGGGAAGTTATGGAACAGACCAGACTCAGAGAAGCCCAGAGCTGAATAAAAAGGTAAAGGGGACCCCTTCTCCACCCAGGGGCTGTCCGTGAATAATGAAACACAGAATCTTTCACCCCACAGGAGAGGGCCAGGAGGAACAAAACACCCAGTTTTCCTGCATGTAAGAATGAAAGGACACATATATTGAGAATAAGAGGGAGTTTGTCAGGCTAGGGCAGACGTGGCACAGCTGGTCTGTTTGTCTTAGTCCCTAAGTGATCTTCACTTCCTGTCTCTCATTTTTACTGTTTTATAAATTTAACTTCCACCCTATGGTTGCCCATCTTGAATAATTTAGGAAATAACTTTTGAATTGGAAATGTTGTAATAGATTATCACTGAGTTGTGCTGATTATTAATTAAAATAAAGGTTATTGTAGTTTTTGATTTAGATAGAACGATTTAGAAAATTAACTTTTAAATTGAAAATGTAAAAGATTATCACTGAGTTGTGCTGATTATTATTTAAAATAAGGATTATTGTGATCTTTCCTGTAAACAATTGTAACTATGGAAATGGAAGAACAGAATAGTTTTGGAGAAGCTACTCTCACTGTTCTCCAGAAATGCTGGCCTTCTGACAAAATTTGGTGGACCTATCACCATTTCTGCATATTGGCAGACAATGATAGGTGGTCAGATTATCTTTGTCCAGGAACATTTCTGGCAACCATGAAAGGACTCCTAGACTGCACCAGTAAGTACTGTATAAGTGCTGTTCCCAGGGGAAGCCTAGTAGTTGCCTGGACAGGCAGGCCTTGAGGTGCAGTTCTTGAATGTTCCTGGGGGCACTGACAAGAGATTTCACCTGGGAGTATTCAGGCTCTGCTCTCACACACCTGCCATTGTCATCACTCACTAAGGTCCACTTGCTTTATTCTGGTTGCATGCAGAGAACTTTAGTCCTCATCCTCATCAGTCTGGTTTTTTCTCAAAAAATAAGGTACTTTTGTATCTAGTCAGTATTATGAGAGATCAGTCCTCATAGTTGTGGACTGACAACTTTTCTTCTCATCAGTTCTGATTTTGTTCTCAAGAAATCTGGTCTTTCTGTATCTATTCTGTATCATAGGAGCTCAGGCCTCAATCCCAAATGATAGCCCATTGGGGTGTATTATGTTTGATTGGTCTCAGTATGGGTATCCGCCTATAACTAAAAGTCAATGAAATTTTACTCTAATAGAGCCTGGCTGATATTTCACCTTGACTCTGGAGAAATGTATCTTTGGACGTGTCTTTATATTATTATAATGATGTTACACTGTTTAAAATAACAAATTTGGTTAAAATACTTAGGCTTGTTTCTTCTTGGTAAAATTTATATGTTTAAAAGCAGCAATCAAAGCTATATTAATTTATTAATTTACAGGGTGTAAAAGTGATTAACTGAAAAATAACTGAAACATAGGTAAATAGCTAAGTAAATTAAATAATTAAAATGTAATAGCCTAAATAAAAATATATGTTTAAATTCCAGCAAATGTAAATTCTGCTTCTGTCTATATGTCTGTTTGTGTGTCTATATGTCATATGCATGTGATATTTCACTATCAAAATAATGCAAAACAGCTCTAATTAATTGGCTTAAGAAAAACAAAATGCAAGCACTTCAAGTGTTTTTATCAGAAAAACAGAAAAAAAAAAGCTCAAATGCCTTTTTGTTCAGATGACTTTGGTATTCTTTGATAAATAAAACTAGTTCTAGAACTGTTATTAAAATTTAGATGTTCAAAGATTATAGAATTGAAACCTCTGCAAATATTTCTAAATTTACTGGATTTGACTGTGAGTTTATGTTCTTGATTTTTTAAGCCTCCTCATTCTGAGGTCTAGATAAGCAGCTATGGTGAAGCCTAGAGGATAGGTTGTTGTTACTTAGGCCAGCAAGTACAGGGCACAGTCTAGCCCACATGATCCCTTTTTCCCTGATCCAACTTTGCCCATTTGCTATACTGGGAGAAACTGAACTGTCCTGTCTTCCTGTTTTTTATCTTGAACTCTGCACCTGGTATATGAATTAAGGACACAGATAGACTTTGTCCTGTGCAGCCATCTTTGATATCAGATGGGCATGTGAGATTTAAGAGGACCAAAACGACTTTAGGGATGATGCCTATATCAAGGTATGTTTCATAAAATGTCTGAGTCATTTGTAAAATGTAATACTTCAGATGATTAGATTGTTTAGGGAAACTGAGTTTTTTCTCTGTAAGAAAATTATAATTTTTTGCCTTTAAAAATCTTCCAATTATCAGTTTGGGTAAGTGAATGACTAGCTTTATAGTAAACTGTGATCCTGTTTTGCAAAAAGTGGTTGGGGGGGAGGGTAAAAACAGATTAAACAGAAAGAAAAATAACCTTGTGTAAGAAAAGATTTTGTGCTATAAATCTTATCCTGAAACACAATGACTATTTAAAGAAGGTAAAGGAAGGGCAAAAGAGAAAATTTAACATGTTAGTAGATTGTGCAGGTTAAATAGAACTCATAAAAAGAAATTTGTGAAGAAATTTGCATGTGATACAGTTGACTATAATTTGTAATATTTAGTTACCCGTTTCCCTTCAATTAAGAAAACATCAAACTAGGGTGGCGCCTGTGGCTCAAAGGAATAGGGCGCCAGCCCCATATACCAGAGGTGGTGGGTTCAAACCTGACCCTGGCCAAAAACTGCAAAAATAAATAAATAAATAAAACTACAGGAAGTTTTTTTTGTTTGTTTTCTGTTTGCTTGTTTGTTTGCTTTTTACCTTTTCAATAACTGGCCTGAAAGAAATGATCTCTGTGTTGTCTGTATTAGAATTCTGTCTAAATAGAGAAGGCTGAACTTTGAAAATGTTCTGGTTTACACCCATATAACCTCCTGTATTAAATTTAGAATGTTTTAACTTGTAGTGCTATTTGAACAGATATTTTAAGCCTTTTATATTTAACAAATCTTCCAAAATCAAAACTCTAAATTTGGTCTTTTTGACATATTAAGACCACTAAAAGTCTGAAAAAAACATACTAGTCTTATTTGATGTGTTAAAGCTGTATTGGAAATATTGTCAAATATAAAATGATGGTTAATTTTCTGTGGATTATTATCTATGTTTATATATACATAGATCTAATATTATGAAATATTAATCTGTCTTACTATATGTGAACAATAATAATTTTAAATCACCTCATAAAGTGTTTTTGGTAACTGGCTAACCCCAAACTTTATCCTTCAAGGAAAATAGTAAGAAAATTGACAAGTTCTCCTAAATACAAATTCCTGATAACTTTGGAGACCGTATACCATCAAACTAAAAACAAATTTACAGGACTTTAATTATAATGCTAAAACAGAACAGAAATTAATTATACAGGACTAAATTAATTTTCTTATAACTTTTGTTTAAAACATTGTTGATTCTTTCTATGTTCTATTTTCCAGAAGTCAAGAAAATCCTTTTTTACCTTTTTAGCTATTCATAGCTTTCAGCAATGTATGTACTTAAAAGCAAAATTTGAAACATTTATTTTTCTCTCTTCTACATTTCTCCAGAATTTGAAAACTACTTATAAATATTCTTGATTTCTGACAATATAGTTATTTGCATAAGTTCTATAAGATACAATAAACAATGCTGGCTATTTTAACAAGGCTTACCTGAAATGACATTTTCAGACATGTCCAGATTACATTAAGGAATTAAATTTAACTTAATAAGGCCAATAAAAAGTCCATTGGAAAAAGTGGCCAGATACTTCATCAACAACATTTCCTGATCTATGGTAAGTAAAAAATGTCACTTTCTGCCAGGTCTGGGAATCCCAAATTGCTTTGGGACCTCAAGAGAAATGGAATTTATCCAATGAATATAGGTATCTAATGGCACAGACAAAACTTGGGGTCTCAAGAAACTTTTACTTCTAAACTGAGATTCATTATAAAACTTCTAGCAAAGCTAATTTTAAAGGGGAAAAAAAAGCCTAGACGGCTAATAATTATTCTTACTGCACTTTATCCAAATAATCAGAGCCAGTATATTGAAAGTACTGTTTATTTTGGCAATTAAATTGATTCTTCTGTAATTTGTTTTTGGTAAAATGGTAGATTAGAAAGAGAAAAATATAATTCAAAAATAAGAAACTGTGGCCCACCTGTATTAGATTCCAGCCTTGTCTGCAATGCTAGCTCATAGAATGAGACATAGCTATTTAACTAAACTGATCTGTTAATTGAACTAAGAGACTGGCCAAAAAATATTGAATTATATGTAGTCATCAAATTTGCTCTGATTTATTTTTCTTTCTACTTCATAGCCCTGAGGTAATATATTATTATTATTTTTTTCAGGCAGAGTCTCACTATGTCATCCTTAGTAGAGTGCTGTGACATCACAGCTCACAGCAACCTCAAACTCTTGGGCTTAAGTGATTCTCCTGCCTCAGCCTCTCAGTAGCTGGGACTACAGGAGCCCGAGATAACACCCAGCTATTTTTTTGTTTTTGTCGTCATTATTGTTTAGCAAGCCTGGGCCGGGTTCAAACCCACGAGCCCCGGTGCATGTGGCCAGTGCCCTAACCACTGAGCTATGGATGCTGAGCCAATATATTAAGTTTTAATTATAAAATCTTTTGCTTTTAAAGTGGGCACTGAAAGATAAGTTAAAAATGTTTATTCCAAAGTATATGTCTCTGGCATATTTTTGGTTGACTGCCCCAGAAGTAACATTACAAAAGCTTGCTGAGAATACTTGTCCCAATCTCCATAATATATGCCAAAAGAAGTATAATTAAAGCTTTGTCTCTTACTCTAAAACTGGTAGGAAAGAAAGTGCAAAAGACTTAAGGCTCAATAAATATTGTCTGTTGGCTACACAAGAAAAAATATGTGTAGTATTAAACACTATCTGCTGTGTCTGTATATATCTCAGGAAAAAATAGAACCTAAATAAAATTTTTCCAGGAAATGGTGCTGCTACAACAAGGCCTCACAAATGTCCACACACAAAAATGATTATCAGGAATATTTACTTAAATTGCCTAGAAATTCAGATCAGTTCTATAAGAACTCTTAAAGCTAAGTTTTATATTAAGAACTCTACTAAGACTGTAAATAAAAATACTGATGTTGTCATTGTACACATCTTAGCCCCCAAACCTAGCATTGTGGATGTTTGTAGGTGGCTGCTAAATGGCTGCATTTCTTACCCCCGGACACAAACTTGACGTCATCCATGTCAGTGTAAAGAAGCCAAATTAGGCCTCTGTTTACTTCTTTACCTTGGAGTAGTTTTTGAGATATCTTCCAGGTCCTACATTCCAGTAACCAAGAAACTTACTGAACTTGGACCCTTTACCCAAGGTGGCCTTCCCTCCTTTTCAAGGTCTCCAGCAGATGACCATCTATCGCTGTCATGGCACGCCCAGCCACCTCCTGAACTACATTATGCCATACTCTGAATTACTTAAGAAGTGACCACTTGCCCTACTTCGTGAACCTACATACATTCTATCCAGTAACCAGGTTATCATCAGGACTTGGACAGAAAGACCTGAAGAACAGCTCAAAGAAAATTAGACTGACCCCTGGGACATCCTGCTTGCAGCTCGTACAAAGATCAAGTTGTTTAGATTGCATCATTCCTACATCTAACATTATTCCCATAAGAGAAACCAAAGAACTCAAGACAGGCCAGTGAACTGCAGAACTGTGAGCCGATGACGTTAAATGCTTCAGTTGTTAGGATGGGAAATATATTATTCTCAGACTTCTTTGTTTATTATTATATTTAATATTCTCCTTATTGTTTCTTGTTAACTGTACTATATGTTGTTACAAGTATAACTTTAAACCTATCTTTTGCCAGAATAAGTTTGATCCCTACACAAATATAATAAATTATAATAATTATTTCTATTTAAAATCTATTTACTTATTGCACAAGAAGATAGGGAAAGGGGAGAGGGAGGGAAGGGGAGGGAGAGGGAG
>CAUYRH010070578.1:0-20256 GCA_963574655.1 Perodicticus potto
AGGAGGGGAGGGGAGAAGAGAGGAGGGGAGGGGAGGGGAGGGAGAGGAGAGGAGGGGAGGGAAAGAAGAGGAGAGGAGGGGAGGGGAGGGAGGGAACAAGAGAGGGGAGGGAAGGGGAGGGAGAGAAGAGGAGAGGGGAGGAGGGAAAGAAGAGGAGAGGAGGGGAGGGGAGGGGAGGGAAGGGAAGGGGAGGGGAGGGGAGGGAAGGGGAGGGGAGGGAGAGGAGAGGAGAAGGGAGGGAAGGAGAGGAGGGGAGGGGAGAAGAGAGGAGGGGAGAGGAGGGGAGGGGAGGGGAAGAGAAGAGAAGGGAAAAGAAGACAAGAGAAGAGGAGAGGAGAGAAGAGGGAGACAGGAGGGAGGGAAGGGGGAGGGAGAAAAGAGTGTTCAGAATCAGAATCCGAGAAGAGATACCATGATATCTGTAAAGAGGATGAAGACACAGGGACACACCAGCCCCTCCATAGACAGGCAGCGTCAGAGATACCAAGGGCCTGGGGAAGGTGCTCAGGAAGAAAGAAAAGAGGGAAATTTAAAACGTGTAGAATCCCTAACCTGGAGGAATCAAAACAAATAGAAGATTGTTGAAACAATAACTTACATACAGTCAAATAATGCAAAAACTAAGGACAAAATACAACAACAACTGGGTCTTTTTCTCCAGGGAGAAAACAACAACAAATAGGTCTTTCATACTAGACAGAGGCTCGATTCTCAGACCCACGGCACAGTGAGATGTCTCAAGACCTACAGCTACAGTCATCAGGACTGGGAATGAACTGGCATCAAAGGCTGCTTGACACCGAAACCTGGAGCCCCTTAAATCCCCCCTCCCCCGCGCCTGGAGGTGGGATGAGCCCTCAAGCCCAGGGCAGAACTGAGACGACCAGTTTGCTCAGCAAGAAACAGCCTTGGGGATAGAAAACAAAAAGATGGGAAACCAGACAAGCTGGCAAGCAACCAGGATCCCTAAAGACTCCAGCGAAGGAAAAAGGGAAGTGAGATGGGGGTTCTAAAAAAACACAAACATCAAATCCCATAGACAATAAATCCATTATCTAAAAATACATATGCTTCACAGTGGCTCTACCGATGAGAAGCCTGAATCCTCTTGTCATCTTACTTCGATGAGCCCCAGTGACTCTAATAACCTCGGGTACTCAATCACCTAGTAGCACAAGTGCCACCAGCCTTCAAAATTCCCTGACTTCCCACTGGTGGAAAAGGCAACTGGTGACCAGGAGGGTCTGGGGATTCCAGTGAAACTGACTCTCCAGAGCTGATAGGCCAGATAGTGAGGGTACCTTCTGCCTCAGCCCCCATCATCGAGGCCCTCAAGAGACAGAAGGAAACAAGAAAACATTAAACACAACAGAAATATCGCTTTTGATGAGATGGTCAATATTGCCAGACAGATGCAGTACCCATCTTTAGCCAGAGAACTCTCTGGAACCATTTAAGAGATTCTGATAGAGCCCTGCCAGTTCTGTGGGCTGCAGTGCTGCTGGGCACCACCTTCATGACGACACAGATAACACCAACGGGAGTGCAGTGGAATGCCCAGCCAGTTAAAAAGTACAAAGAAAAATATTTCCATAAAGGATCATTTGATACCCTCCAAAAAAATTAAACAATTTTTTTAAATTCCCTGACTTCCCTTCCATGCAAACAGCCCTGCCCCAGGTTTCCATCAGGAAAGAGAACATCTATGATTTAGAATGAGCTGCTGACAGGATTGCTAAGTCTGAACAAGGATTATGTGAAAGTATCCAAGGATTTCCTTTTTCAAAATCAAAACATAAGACTATTTCACCCCAGTATCAAGGAAGAACTACTGCTTGCTGGAATCAAAGAGCTTGAGTGTGCACTGGGCACTTCCCTTTGCAGCTCAGGGGCAGGTCTCTGGACACCCCCCCACTCAGTGGCTGAGGCCCTCGGCAGCCAGGAGGGTGGGAGAGCTGAAGTCAAGGACACGTGGCCCAGAACTCGGGGTTGCTCACATGGAAAGAAGCCCCCCTCCCACTCACGGCTGCCAGCGCTGAGACGCCTTCCCGCATCAGTATTCAGAGGGGCCTGCTGATGGCTGGTGGCATTGAGGCTGAGCAGTTGTTTTGGGTTTTAGTCCATTCTGTACTTTTAGCCCCCAGCATCGCCTCCAGCCACATGCACTTGTTTAAGAGGATCATTTGCTACTGATGTTTGCTGGGAGCACCATCATATGATGGTGCTGCCTTTGCTTAGCAAATAAACCCAGTTTCAAAGAAGGAAGACAAACCAGACCACTGTGGAGGATTCCAGAAAGGCTTTCCAGAACCAGGGTCTGTGGCGCCTCATCCCACAGCTTTGTGAAGCTCCTAGCGGCAGCGTCCTCACCCCCAAGGTGCAATGTAGGCCTAACAAAGCAAAAGAAATGCTCCCCCACGTCTGACTCCAGCTCTGAAAAATAACAAGGGAAAAGCTATCTGATCGCTGAATGTTAACCAGACAGAAGACACAGGCCTATCTTTAGAGAATGGGTGAGCACCCCATAGTGGAAGATTCCTGCATCTTCCACGCCCAGGGTGCTGACAGTGATGCCAGGGAGAGCTCACCCCAGGAAGCCTTTCTCTACCCTGCCAGCGAAAAGAGAATCTGGCCAGGTCACCTATGTCTCTCCTGTGAAAAAGCACTCACTCACATCAGAGCCTGGATCCTGGAGGATCAAGATGGAGTGATTTTATTCCATCTGTCTTCTTCACCTTCTGAGTCCGTGCGGTCCTTTCCCAGCTTGAATCGCTGACAGCCTGCTCCTTCCACCCCTCTCTCCCTTTAGGACAGGACAAAGAAGCTAAAGAGATGAATGAGGTCGGGGTGGAGACCTAGTCAATTAATTTTTTGGCACTCTAGTGAGCTAGCTGTATTGACAGATTCTCTCATTGTCATCCTGGCAGAAAGTTAAAGACCTCTCCTCTTTGAACCTCGGTTTCCTCCACTGAGAAATGAAAATGAGAATGCTCGTCTTGCAGGGCTGCTGAGGGAATTAAACGACGTGTGAGTACACTTGCCCGGCGTGCAGCCAGCATACGATACACGGGAGCAGCTATCCTCGCATTCTCCTCCGACAGGCCACACACACTAGCACCTGTGCTACCACTTCTTGTCTGTACCTGGCTACCAGGAGGATCACACACAGCTCACCTTCACCAGTGTCAAGCAGCCAGTCTGCCTGCCTGTACCCATGAACCCTGGAAAACAGGCAAACTCTCTTCTCAAGGCTGAGTGAGCCCCAGAGGACAACCTAAGCTTTGCCAACAGAAAGGATTGACCTTTAAACTCAAATGGAAATGAGACAGAAGTTCTTTTCCGAGTTCAAAACCTTCGGGTGCGTCTCCTTTCCATTTCATAATACTTCCTATAGAACTTGCAATTACAGTCTGGCTTCAGAGAGCGATGTCGTGATTCTAAGGCCAGACTGTATCAATATTTCTGATCCACATGAAACCACGTTAAGTGCCCAAGAAAATCCTGGACGCTGTAAGATTTATAGTCCAATTTCTAAACCAAAGTGGTTTGCATAGTCTTTGGATAAGAATCTGCAATATTTTCTTATCTAACCTGGACCACTTTAAAAGAAGAAAAAGAAGATACAGTACTTGCTTTCCATGGAGTGGTTTGCAGCCGTACAAGGCCAAGAAAAACAATTATCTAGAAAATGAGTGTTACAAATCAACGGTTCCTGCACGGAAAAGACATGACACCACATTTCATAGAGCTTGGGAGTATACACCTGAAATAACTACCATGAAACAAAAAAATCACCAATTGAACTCAAATTGTATCATTTATTTGGACTCTGACTGCTATCTCTCAGATTATGATGAAAGAGATGTGATAAGAAGAGATACTGCCTATTTGAGCAGTGACTGGGGCTGGTTGGGGCTGTAAATCTGTAGAGATGTTAACCTCTCATTACAGTCTACACACCTCTCCCCACAGAAGTAATGGCGGCCACGGGACCCATCTGTCTCAGCTGGAATGGAGACATAGAACTCCATTTAGCCGTGGTGGAGGTCAGTGGTTTCTTGGGTATAGTTCTCCCCCTCCCCTAGTCAATCAGTACCACACGCCTCTAGGATGAATAGGATTTTTCTTGGGAAAACTGGAAGCATATTCTTAGATGTGTAAGTAATTCCACACTGCTTAGAATGGCTGCCATACTGAACTGGAAAAATAAAAGTCAAGTCATGCAAGAAAAATAGAAATAAATAATAGCCTTCAATGGGAAGTAGTCTTCGGATAGGTTTTTCAAGTATTTCTCACATTAGTTGACCATTTCAGGTCTTCAAACACCATTCTGATCTTCAAATGACGTTTGGATTATTGTAACGTCGGTTCACAACCTCAAAGTAGCTTCAAAAATTAACAAATTCTCTATTTTCCTCAGAAATGAATCTCTGAAACCATTTCAAGGTGAGTGCTAGAGAAATGGATTCCCAGTGCGCTAGGAGAAGAGAGCATTGAAGGGGGAATAGTTAAGAAAATGTCTGAATTCAACCTGCTGAAACTGTACAAAATAAGCAGACAAAAATCTGGAACAGTTTTCTTACATTCACTCTGACACGTCCACCTTCCAGAAGGGCATTGTCTCATAATCTTTCACAGTCCTGCTGGACAATGTTCCTAAGGTGAGAACTAGCCAGAGGAAATTGACTCCATTAGCAGTGCCCTTCAGCACCACCTCCAAGCTTCACATACTTTCCTCCGCCCTGGAAATACGTCTCATTTTTCTCCTTTCTGCTAGATCCTTTTCAGATAGGAAGCAGCTGAAATTCCTGGGAGCTTGACAGAAATGCAGACTCTCAGACCCCACCACAAACTACTAAGTAAGAATGTACATGTTATCAGGATTCCCTTGTGATTTTCTTACACATAAAACTTGAGAAGTCAGCACTATGTTGCATTCTTCCTGTTCCTAAACCCATTTCCACCCGGCCCCCTGAGGTTCCCCTCTTCTTTTATTAACGTCCCTAAAGTTTTTCTTAGTGAGCTTGTCATGATCTCAGTCACAAATCTTTCTCCTATTTCTATTCTGTCCCATCTCCCACAGCATATGAAGCTGTGTGCAGGAAGCTATTACTTTTATTTTCTCTTGAGCTTTTCATTATCTGTGCTTACCTAGGTTTGTCCTGTCTCCTTCATTACTCTTATAGTTCAGCTCAAACCACATTAATTGCTTATCTACTCTGTGCCAGGCAGGGTGGCAGGTGCATAGTTAAAAAGGCAGCTGAGACACAGGGCCTGTCCTCCAGCAGGTACAGTCTAGCAGGCAAGAACTAAGCTCTCTTCCTCCCAATAGCAGACTCTGCTATGAGCTTTCCAAGGGCACCAACAACAGAGAAAACAGCTTCATGAGCCAAAACTGAGCAAAATATAACAATAAATTGGGGCAAGAATAGTGCCTGACGTTTCTCTCTATACTTGGATAAGTGGCTGCAGAAAGACCACCAAGCACCCTTTTCTGCCCACTGTGCTTTCTGGTTTCCTCCTAATACATTTTTTGCAAATGTATACAAGACCCATCTGGCATTTTTATCAAAGCAACAGAAAAGAAGCAATTGCATACCCTAAAATCTTTGGGGTCAGGTCTATCTCATGCCCTTTGGGCATATTTTTGAAAGGAACTTACTTTCAAAAATTCTTGACCTCAAATTCTTTGTCCTTCCCCTCATAAAACTGTAGTTTATTAACCTCCTCTTAAATATAGGCTGTCTCCATTCACCTTAATGAACTGTGCTGGTTCTGGGCCTAAGTTTTAAGAGGGCTGGCAATCTCCACCCTTGCCCTTTCAGGAGCCCTGAGATCCTATATGGGCAGTCTGATTACCCTGGTAGAGAGAGCCCATGGAAAGAGAGGCCTGCAATTACATGGAGAAGAAAGGAGGCTCAGCCCCTCCAGAATGCCAGCCTACAGATGACTCCAGTTCCATTCTCCATCTGGCTGCAGCCACATGAGACACTCTAAGACAGACAAGCAGAACCACCCAGCTAAGCCCAGTCAACCTATAGAACCAAATGAGAGATAATCAAATGGTTCTTGTTTTAACCCCTAAGCTTTGGGGAAGTTAATTATACATTAATAAAAAACTGGAATAGTGGTGAAAGCTACATTAATCAGTTTGATGGAAGTATTTCAAATTGTATATAAAGCCAGCACACTGTACCCTATAATTGCATTAATGTACACAGCTATGATTTAATTTAAAAAACTGGAATAATTTACAAAAATCAGTATTTATGTATAAAGAATAGTCAAACTGAGATTCAAATCAAGGACTTAATGGCATTCATAATAACTGCAAAGAAAATAAAACACCACCTAGGGATATAGTTAACCAAGGAGGCAAAAGATCTCTACAAGAGAATTACAAAACACTGATGAAAGAAATCATAGATGACACAAAGGGAAAAGCATCCCTTGCTCATGGATTGGTAGAGTCAACATTGTCAAAAAGTCCATACTGCCCAAAGTTATTAACAGATTCAGTGCAATCCCTATCAAAATACCAATGTCATATTTCTCAGGTCTAGAAAAAAATTATTCTATGCTTAATGTGGAACCAAAAAAGAACCTGAATAGCCAAAGCAATCATTAGCAAAAAGAATAAATTTGGAGGCATCACATGACCTGACTTCAAATTATACGACAAAGCTATAGTAATCAAAACAACATGGTACTGGAATAGAAGTAGAGAAATAGGCCAATGGTACAGAATAGAAAACCCACTAATAAAATCATCTTCCTACAACCAACTGATCTTTGACAAAGAAAACAATAACGTATACTTAGGAAAGGAAGCCCTATTCAATAAAAGCACACACAGAAGAATGAAGCAGAACCCCTATCTCTCACCATGTACAAAAAATAATTTCAAATGAATAGAAGACTTAAATATAAGGCATAAAACAATTACAACTATAGAAGAAAATGAAGGAAAACTTTTCTAGACATTGGCATAAGCCAAGAATTTATGACTAACACTAGAAAGGCAAATACAGCAACAACAAAAACAAGTACATGAGATTTAGATTTAAAAGCTGCTGTACGACAAAGGAAATAATCAACAGAGTGAATAGATCATCTATAACATGGGAGAAAATGTTTACAAACTATACATCTAATAAAGACCTAATAAAATTCACATTCTACAAAGAATTCAAACACATCAGCAAAAACGAAAAACATTAAAAAGTGATTAAAAGACGTGAAGAGAAGTTTTTCAAAAGAAATAGATAAATGGCCAAGAAACATATAAAAAGGTGCTCAACATCACTAATTATTGAGGGAAATGCAAAGTAAAATCACAATGAGACACCACCTTATCCCTTATCCCCAGGACGGCCCTAATTAAAAAGCGGAAAAAACAATAGATGCTGGCATGAATGTAGAGAGAGAGGACCATTTATACATTGTTGGTGGAACTGCAAGTTAGTGCAGCCTCCATGGAAAATAGTACAGAGATTCCTCAAAGAAATAAATGTAGACCTACTATTTGACCCAGCAGTCCCACTGCTGGATATCTACCATAAAAATTACCCCGAGAGGCTCGGTGCCTGTAGCTCAAAGGGCTAAAGGCGCCAGCCACATACACCTGAGCTGGCGGGTTCGAATCCAGCCCGGGCCCACCAAACAACAAGGACGGCTGCAACCAAAAAAATGGCCAGGCGTTGTGGCGAGCACCTGTAGTCCCAGCTACTTGGGAGGTGGAGGCAGGAGACTCGCTTGAGCCCAGGTAGCTGTGAGCTGTGATGCCACGGCACTCTCTCCAGGGTGACAGCTTGAGGCTTTGTCTCAAAAAAAAAAAAAAATTACCCCAAGGAAGAATACTGATAACAGAGTAAATGCTCACAATATAAGTCATTGTAGACACAACTAGCTTTTTGTGCCACTGTTTCTTCATCTATAAGTGGGAATGACACCATCACATTTAGGTAATTTTAAGACACCCATTTTCCCACAGTTTGTAATCAGTGGTTTTTTCCTTTCTTTCTCTCTGTACATAAGATGATGGTGCATCTAGAATCCACGGCATCTTAGACTTGGGGTGGATAGATATTGGTTGTTGTGAGGATTAAAAGAGTTTAAATACTGGATAAACTTGGAATTCCGCCTCATAAGAGGGGGGCAGTAAAAAATAATTCGCTTTTGTCGCCATTATCAAATGGGAGCTCCTCTGCACACAGGTGTCTGCCTTCACAGGAGCAGTCAGCTGCCCACTGGAGAGGGCTGAGCAGCAGTGACAGGAGGCCCTACCAAAGGTGCATTCTATTTTGGTGCCTGGATCTCACATCACCCATCCCTGCCCATCTGTGAAAGCCGGGCATCTCCCCTAAATGCTGGTGCCTGGAACACCACCCTCCTCCTCACCACGCAAACACACACATGCATTCTGATTCAAATGGCCTGATGTAATACCCTGGCATTGAGATTTTTTTCAAAGCCCCCAGGTGATTCTGATTTGTACTCAAGTTGGAAAGTCATTACATTCAATGATAAGGTCTTGGAGAATTCCCAGGAAGAAAACCAATGTAACAGCAGGTTAGGGTCCTGGAGTCCACCAAACCTAGGTTCAGATCCGTGCCCCTCCCTTTGACTAGCTAAGTTATAAATTTACCTAACTTTTCACAGCTTCCATGTTTTCACCTGCAAATTGGGAATAATCAACCTCAGAGGGTCGTTTTGGAGCTTAATGAAATGTCATCAAATGAGCGGAGCCTACACCTTGTGTAAGTAGGTTATTACCAGTGTCATCTAAAGGTCCTTTTAGCATCTACCCAGTGACTTGCCCAGTGGAGATGCTTGATAAATATTTTCTGATTTGAATTTGGAGGAAAGACCCTTTCGTGAGAGTGAAGAGCACGCGGAGGGGCCGGCAAAGGGTGACAGTCAAGAGCCCGTGTCCTCATTCCGTCTAAACCTGTCGTTCCTCACGCGGTGGGAGCACACAGTCCCCAACGGGGCAGCGTTCCACTCGCTGACCACGAGGGAGAGTTCTCCCCCCGACATGCCCTCTGTGTCCAGCCTCCCACACAAGTAAGTCAGCAGCTGGGCAGCTTCTGATAATTTGGTCAGAGGCGCAGTCCGAGGGCTCTTGACAAACACAGGCACCGCAACAAGAAAATACGTACGCTACTAACTGCAGGGCCGCGGGCTTCCCTTCCTGGGAATTGAACCCTGCCCCCAAGAGCCTAGTGGACAGACAGGTGCCGCCCACAGGCCTTCCCATTCCGTGTCCCCGGGCGGGGACACCACCAGCCAGAACTTGCCACACTCCAGCGAGAAGCTGCACCCACGCGGGAACGCAGGGGAATGAACCCAGGTTCCACGCCTCCCGTCAGCATCAATTTTTTTTCTCTTGCCTGGCAGAAGCTCTGCGGATGAGACGCAAAACGGCGTTCGGAATCAGAATGGAAGTCATTTGCTGCCCTCTTGTGGGAGCCTGGGCTTCCTGCTCTGCCCGCTGCCAAAACCAGACTCGCGGCAAAGGGGACACGCGCGGCGTTCAAAAGCGCTGCTGCCCTCTGCGGAGGGGCCTGGAAACACAGCGCCTCCGGCTTCCACCCGTCCTGCGCGGGCAGGACTCAGTCTACTGGCCCCGGGGGGAGTACTCAGGGCAGGTCTGGGCTATATCCTCAGCCTTGGAGGCAAATGCGAAGGAGAAGCAACAAGTCTGACTTTTCTCGTGGAAGCAACCCGGATGCCCCTCAACCCGAGAACGGATCAACAGACTGTGGGATATGCGCACCATGGGGTTCTATCCAGACATAAGGAAAGACGGGGACTTCACACCTTTCGTGTTTCCCTGGATGGAGTTGAAACACATTCTTTTTTTTTTTTTTTTTTTTTTTTTTTAATTATTGTTGGGTATGAATTGAGGGTACAAGAAACCATGTTACAATAGTTGCATTTGTTGTGTAAAGTCCCTCTTACAATCGAGTTTTGCCCCCAAAAGGTACGGCACACACCAAGGCCCCAAGACCCCACCCCCCTCGCTCCTTCCCTCTCTCTGCTCTTCCTTTCCCCACCCCTCCCTCATTCTATTTTTTTTAATTACTTTTTATTGAGTCATAGCTGTGTACAATAATTCGGTCATGGAGTACAGTGTGCGGGCTTCACATACAATCGGAGATATTTTTATCAACCTGATTGATTGAAACACATTCTTAGTAAAGTATCTCAAGAATGGGGAAAAAATCCAATGCCATTGGGTACTAATATGAAAGTGATAGAAAAACAACTATATCATCAAACAAAAGATAAAACACAAATAGAGTCTGGCAAGGAGGAGGGGGGAGAAGGCAGAGAGGGGAGGCCGGAGGTGATTAGCCAGTTCTCAGCTAACTTGCCCAAAGAGGGTTTTCAGCACCCAACTCCACCCCTGTGAAGGGCTCAACTACAATCTGAACTGTGCCTTAGAATCGAAAACAATGTAACCTAAAAATTCGTCCCTCCTATTAATTTGAAATAAAAACAAGAGTCTGACTTGTCTTCGTGCTGACAATTTCCCTTTGAGGCAAATCTGGATGTGGACTCCTGGTCTAACCCTGGATCGGTGGGGATGGTGGGGCAGGGGGAGAGCCAAAAAGATGAGGTGTTCCAAGACCAGTCCTCAGGGTTACCTGTTCCCCACTATAGCAGGGGTCAGGGGTTCATACTCACAAGGAACCTAGGACCAGAGTAAATGTGAAACCCAACCAGGCTCCAGGGAGCACCAGGGAGGCCAACCCCAGGGTAAACTGAGCTGGGAGCAGACGCTGTGCTCCCCACCACAGCCCTGTCCCTAACAGGCCAAGCAAGACTTTCAACTCAGCAGGATCTAAGAGAATTGTTTTTGTTTTCAGGGATGTTCAAAGGTATTCTCTGTAGCTTGGAATATATCCAAAGTCTGCGCTGCAGTTGCAGTGCCTCTAGAGATCGCCCTGTGCTAATGAAAGATTTAAGATTTCCCTGCTAGCCGTCACATCATTTGCAACCTAACTAGTGACAGAAAAATGAGCCTGAATGTATTATTTTTTTAATTATTACATTCTCAAATGTATACATGAAATTTCAGAAATCTTACAGAAATGCGAGAGTATATTCCATTAATAATGATCTAAGAAGAGGAAAATCTTAATAAGACAGTACTTATTTGCCATTTTCCAACACAAAGGCTACTAATGCTATTGCTGGAGTAGTGGTTTTTAAGTACCAGTCATTTTGATCCCCTGGGCATGCCAGTAGAAAAGGCTATTTTACGAGCATCCTTCATCCCAAGATCACCTCTATTCTCATACTAAAGTTGGCCCATGCAACCAATCAATGAAATTTCTTTCTTTATTATTCAATTGACTGTCCTAGCATTGCTTAGCTATAGCTTCATGTTAATGAATCCTCAAGTGGAAAATTCACTAAACACATATCTCATCACTCATCTAACCTACCTGGAAACTTACCTGGCCCCACTTTCTAGAGCTGTATTGTCCAATATGGTAGCCACCAGCTATGTTTGTATATTTAAATTTAATTTTTATGCATTAAAATTAAAGTCCCTCCACTGCACTACTCACATTTCAAATGCTCACTAGCTACATGTGGCTACCATATGAGATAGGAGCAAATATTGAACATTTCTAAGGTCACAGAAAGTGATCTTGGAAATAGGGTATTGTTGAATATCTTGGACCAGGCAGAGAAAGCCCTTTACAATCTGGTCCCATCTACCTTCTTCCTCTCCTCTCTGGCTCCTCTGTCTCTCCAAATATCCCCAGTTCATGTGCCCTAATATCATCACTCCTACCAATCTCCCCGGGATGGCTCCCTGTCCTTACCACTGCTACTAGTGATCTACTTACTCATCTCTTAAGATTCAGGTTAAATGTCAGATTAAATGTCTCTGCAGCTTTTCATGATCCACTTTCTCCTACTGCACAACAATAAGGTCTCTTGTGAGTAATTCTATAGCTGTTTACTTTTTTGTTTTCCTTGAAACAGAGACTCACTTTGTTGCCCTCTGTAGAGTGCTGTGGCATCACAGCTCACAGCAACCTCAAACTCTTGGGCTGAGGCAAGCCTCCCAAGTAGCTGGGACTACAGGTGCCCACCCAGCTATTTTTTGGTTGTAGTTGTCATTATTGTTTGGCAGGCCAAGGCTGGTTTTGAACCTGCCAGCCTTGGTGTATATGGCTGGCGCCCTAGCCACTGAGCTACAGGCACCAAGCCAACTGTTTACTTTTTATAGATTATTTATTACTTGGTAATTGTTCCTAATAATATATTTACTAACATATGATGTATTTGATTATAAAATATTTTATCTTTGTAAATATTATTGAGAAATTTGTGAAACTATTATTTTAAAAAATAAACATGAGCTTTGAGTCCACTCTATTCTGAAATACACCTCTCAAAAAACACCTCCTCCATCTTTAGGGTCAGAGTGGTCTAGAAGAAAGTTGACTAGGGAATGAAAGCCTGGGGTCAAATCCTGGCTCTGCCCTAACTAGCTGTGTGACCTGAGGCAAGTCACTAAGTCTCTTGGTTTTCTCACTTATTAAATGAGGATTTGGGTCTGATGATCTCTGAGTCATTCCTAAGTTTCCGTCTAAACAGGGACCCAATGGACGGAAGAACAATGGGCAGCACAGGGTTGGAGAAATTAGTGAATCTGAACTCCCCGTCTTCATAATGAAGCATCAAGAAACTAAACCTAGGTGGTGCCTGTGGCTCAGTGAGTAGGGTGCCAGGGTCCCATATACCGAGGATGGCAGGTTCAAACCCAACCCCAGCCAAACTGCAACAACAACAAAAAAAAACTAAACCTAAATTTTGGCTTGTACTCCCCCAAATCATATCAAGCTGGATAACTTCAAGAGCTGTTGCTTCAGTCAAACCACCAGAGATACCAGATTCTTATAATCAAGTCACGATTCATACTCAGTAGCAATCCACCTAGAGCTGGACTCTCCAACTTGCTGTTTATGATTAACTCTCAAATACTAGACTTATTGGGGGGCATTTAAATGTACTAAGAGATTCAAAATAATACTAAACAAGTCAAATATTACTAGCCCCTGAAGTCTATTGATCTGGCTCTCTTCTGAGATGTTGAGGACTCAGCTTGAACATCATCTCAGACTTTCCCTGACCAAGCACCAGCCTCAATCATACTTCTTCACATTAACTCCTTTTGTGTTCTACATAACACTTATCACTATCTGACATTGTCTTTCTTGTCTGTTTCCTTGTCTATTGTGCACTAAAATACAAGCTCCATCAAAGCAGAACTTTCTCTATCTTATTCACCAAGGTTCCCCTCACACCTAGAATAATGACTGTGTACACGTTCACAGTAAACACGTAATAAATGTTTGATGAATGAATGAACAAATGAGGCCAGAAAACATGGCAGAATCATTCTCCCTTCAGCTCTGTGAGGCACAACAGAGTTCTTCCAATCGGCTCCTGTTGCTTGCGGTCAAATGAATCTCCACTGATGCGAGACCAGGTGCACTCCATTCCAATCTGCGGCACGTGACTCTCACTTAATATTTATCTGGCAGATGTCCCTGTAACAGTATGGATACTCAATTCCAGCAAACATAAATTTACATATGACCAAAGTTGGCTGTTCACCAGTCAGAAGCTGCCAGTCCACCGTAAAGTGCAGGAAGGTGGGAGAAACCAGAAATCCAGGAAGAGCTGGGGAAATGGCGGGAGACCAAAATCACCAAACTTTCTAAAGACCTATATTCATGTTGTAATCATCCACATAATCAGACAAGAGGAGCTAGAAAGGTCTGGTTTCTTGGCAGTTTAAATCGAAGAGACCTGAGGGTTTTGGCTGAGCCTAAGCTAACACTATATGAACACACACAATGAACACTTGAGTAAATTGACCAAATCCCCAGAACATAATGGGTAATAATGAGTCTTCAGACTGTGTAGGTTAAATGTTATTTGAAGTATTGTACCCAGGTCTGTTGTCACCCTACAAGGATGACTCTGGCCAGAGATTATTCTGGAGAGACACATAAGGTCATAAGAAATGGGTAAACCCTGTGATGGGTGGAAAAATCAAGACTAGGGGATGTTTGGCTTAGGAAAGGGAAGACTTAACACAGTCTAATTACTGCATGACATATTTATTTGTTTTGTTTTGGTTTTCTTGAGACAGAGTCTCATTCTGTTGCCCTCAGTAGAGTTCCATGGCATCACAGCTCACAGCAACCTCAAACTCTTGGGCTTAAGTGATTCTCCTGCCTCAGCCTCCCAAGCAACTAGGACTACAGGCGTCCACCACAATGCCCAGCTGTTTTTTGGTTGTACTTGTCATTGCTGGGCTGGGTTCGAACCCAACAGCTCCGGTGTATGTGCTGGCACCCTACTTATTTAAAGAGAAGGCATATGAAAGGAAGTCTTCATTCTAACTCTGGAGGACAGAAGCAGGATCCGTGGAAGAAAATTACAGGGAGGCAGAATCGCATTCTAGAAAGTAGCTTGCTTTCAGAATTCTCCAATAATATAATAATACCTAACTGAGAAGTAGGCCACCCTCCCTGGAAATATTCTCTAACAGTCTATTACAGGATGTTTAGAGAGTACTTCTGCGCTGGATGGATGAGTGACATGAATGACATCCTGTCCCTTTCAACACCAAGATGTGGTGCTTTTCCACTCACTGTCTGAGTAGAGCAAGTAAGTTCATTTCTTTGGGGACTTTCAGCTTCACTTATAAGAAGAGAAGACCAATCAGGGGGTTCCAAGCTCCCTTACCTTGTGGAATTCTATAACTTACAACAGAGAGGAGGAGTATTTGAGGTGGAGGAAGGATAGGTTCACAGTCAGCAGGGTGGAGGGGAGAAAGGGATCTGCAAAGATAGGGAAAAGAGACTGATCAAAGCCCAGGGTAAATAATTTTCAAGAGCAAAGGAAAAGCATAAACAGAGTCATGGGACAGGAGTGGGGGGAAAGGAATCAAAAAAGAACAAAGAGAAAGTTCAAAAAAAAAAAATAGCGAAGTTCCGCCTTTCTGCAGTCCTTCCTGGATATTTTTAATAACTCCATCCTCGCCTTCTTTATTGTTCAGCTATTTTGATAAATTTCAAGTGGCATTAATGTAAAGCATATGGCTAATACCGTAGTTTCACTCCCCATTCAATTTTATTACTGAAGGAATCTTCTTTCTCCAAACAAGGATTTCTCTGAGACTCATTGCCTTTTCCCTTTATATTCATCACATATTAAAGGTTTTTAGAAGCTCCTAAATTTCCCATTTATGCTGATGTTCCCATTTGGTATGCTGAAGGTACTTCATCGCCATTCGTTATGAATGAGCTACAACAGTATTGCAACAGCACTCAGCAAACAGCTCCAGACTTGCAGGTGGTCGTTACATGCAAGTTAAACTAAATGGATGAATTTTTAGCAAGAATAATGTAGTTCATGTTGACATTATTCACAGCTTTCCCAAGAAGACAGGTATTAATCAGACAACACTCGTGTAGGTCTCAGTATATAAATATTTGGGCGTCTGGCTAAACAGTGCCCTAACCTTTAAAAGGCATATAGACCTTATGCTTTAAATAGGATCGTCAGTATAAAGGGCAATTTAGGACAAATAAAAGAAGAACTTCTTCGCACAGGAATATGGATATATGTGGAACCTATTATCTCAAGAGTTTGAACAGCATAAAAATAAAAATATGTCCTAGAGCAGCAATTACAAAGTTCTGTGGAAGTGTTCCCTCAAAATCACTTAAACATTTGTCTCTTTCCTTCTACTTCCAGTGTCCTCAAAATGAACAACATATTTATTGAACCCTACAAGGAAATTGTTTTAAAATTCAAGAACTCAGGTGCATTTTCTAGAAGTTTTTTTATCTCTAAGGTGGGATATGACATGGAAAAAAGATGACTAGAAAAGGACATAGGCACATGCTAAGTGGACAGATGAACAATAATTGTCTCAGAAGTCAAGAAGAAGGGACTACTTCTCGGGGCTAAAGACTAAAAAGATAAACTTGACACGGCCACACTACATTGAATGGGTACTTTCTTGCTGAAGTTCTTGCAACAGGGTAGAAACCCCACAAACCAAGACAGGAGGTCAACCAAGAATATGACACAATTTTGAACAGATCATCTGTCTGGATGGAGAACAGAGTTCAGACGGGGAAATTTCACATAGGAGAGCAAGAGAATGAGACCTTGAGGGACCAGATATTAGATTACAGGACAGCCTGCTCTTCCCTTCTAATGCACACTGCTGCTGGTTTAACCTTCCTTATCAGCTTGTTAAACCTGCAAAGTCCTACTGCATACCGTGCAAAGTCCAAACTCCTCTTCTTAGTATCCACCCATGCTCTACATCTTGCACAATCTATTTATAAATTCAGTTGCCACTAACTCACGACAGGACCCTTCCACTGCACTCAGCCAGGCAGCCCACTATGTCCAGTTCCCAGATAGGCCACACTCTGTGCCCAGCTCTGTGCTAGTTGTAAAAATGAAAGGACGAGGAAATGGAGACACTTCTTGAAGACTCAGTGTTTTTCCCCTACACCCCACACATTCATCCAGAGGCAAGTGGTGTCCACATCTTCTCTAGGATCACTGATGGTCACTCTCGCCCATGCTGGCCTCTCTGAGTCTGAACTCACCTTCCACATTTTTACATGTATAGTTTTAATTCATAATTTATCATTTTAACATGTCAAAAAATTGTCACTTTTTAAAAACAAATTCAGCGCCTAAGATTGTGTTTTGTTCGTTGCCCCTGAATTTTGCATATGCTGTCACTAGGAGGCGATAGTGTGCCAGGGTACAAAAGCACATAGCACTCAGATTTTACAAGCATGGGTTTTTACTAGGTTTTTGGTAAGTTTTAGATAACCCTAACCTTATAAACAGGTATAATTAAAACACAAATAATTATAACTTTCCTGAATCACGATTTGTGAATAAATCCCTATGAAAATTTATCCTTCATTTTGGTGTTAAATGTGAAACTTTTTTTTTTTTTTTTTTGAGATAGGGTCTCAGTGGAGTCATCTTAACTCACTGCAAACTCCCAGGCTCAAGTGATCCTCCTGCCTTAGCCTCCCAAGTAGCTGGGACTATAGGTATGCACCACCATGCCCAGCTTATTTTTCTGTATTTTTTATGGAAACAGGGCAATCAGACTGGTCTTGAACTCCTGGCCTTAAAGGCTCCTCTTACCTCAGCCTCCCAAAGTGCTAGAATTATAGGCATGAACCACTGCACCTGGCATGGATGTGAATTTATTTTTTTAGGAGACAGAATCTCACTTTGTCACCCTCAGTAGAGTGCCATGGCATCACAGCTCACAGCAACTTCAACTCCTGGGCTTAGGCGATTCCCTTGCCTCAGCCTCCTAAGTAGCTGGGACTACAGGCACCCACCACAACGCCCGGGTATTTTTTTTTTGTGGTTGCAGTTTGGCCGGGGACAGGTTTGAACCTGCCACCCTTGGTATATGGGACCAACGCCCTACTCACTGAGCCACTGGTGCCACCCTAGATGTGAAATTTTAATAGCTAATTTTTCCCAACAAATTCCACTTAGTTTCCATAAAGCTAAGGGGCTCCAAGTCCACCTCCAAGCCAGGCCTCCTGACAGTCCCCTGGACCCCTGGACAGATAGTTTTCATGTATACACATTTTAATATTATCATGTTTTATTAATGATCTTATTGAGTCCCTTCAAGGCACTAGCACAGAACAGAACACAGATGAACAATAAAACTCTATTGATTGATTTTTCCATATGGGCATTAGCTCCATTTCAGATTACTAAGAGAAAAGAACATTTGCAAATATTCCTCCATGTGAAGGGGATGTCCTCAGAGCACCTCAGAGTCTCACTTCAGAGAAAAAAATAATAGGACTAGGTTAACCAGTTAGTTGGACCAATGGAGAATTTTCATTCTCTTATTTTGCAGAGGCAAAGACAGACATAGGATCTCATGAGAAGGAACAGAACAGGTGCGGACACTTGGAGCAGAGCCCTTGTGATGAGTGCCTCCCACAAGCCTGAGGATAGACGCCGGAATCCTCCCCAGTCGTGGCTCGCTATAGGCTAATGACCACGAAGCCCACCTAGAAAATTAGTTGGGTCTCTTTCACACATATGTGCTACATTTTATAGGATGTACAATTGGGACTCTGCCTTTACCTTCCTCTGAGCCCCCAAGACAGTAACCACCAATGAACCCCACTCTCCTCAGTGGGACAACATAAGCAGATCTAGCAAAGGTGGGTGAGGCCTAGGGGGTTTCCAGTCACCTCAAGCTTAGTGAATGAGGCTTGATGGAGAGTTCACCATTTGGGTGGAGAAGTCCACATTTGAGCATAAAGAAAAACAGACACAACAGCAGCATCTTAGAGAATGTGCCCAAGAGGGCTCTAGGAAGAGTGGTAGAATTTTAACCGAGGGGCGGCAGCAGAGTCATACGGGATCAGCTAGAGAAGAGGCCTTTGCCTGCGTTGTGGGGGCTCCTGGTGATAGATCCCCAGTAATAGGAAGTCTCCAAAAGGCCCGTGAAAGCACACACGAGAGAGTCGGCCTTAAACGTCGCAAACGTGTGCAACCGTTTTGGAGGTGGGGGAGTTAAACACACCCTCTAGACTTCTCCCCCTCCCTCTGTTCTCAGAGGATCCGAATCTGTGGCTAGCTAATGCGTGCACTGGGTGAGCAGAGGTAGCAGGCAGAAGAAGTTGACAGAGGTAAGAAAATAAGTGGACCATGCCCTTCTTCTGATGGAGACCTAAGCAAGGCAGGGGAGCAACTTCATGTGGGATGCAGTTCAGACTTTTCATTATTGCACTTGACAGGATGGACATATTAATAACAGAATTGCAGCTGTCTTGAGGCACTAAAGCAATCCTCAGCTTTTCCTTGTCCCAGAGTGAGCAGATAAACAATGCGGCTTGACTGAAATTTCATCTAACATCAAGGAGAAAATGAGCCCCTCATAATGACTTTTCAGACGTAGTTACTTAAAAATATAATAGATGGCATTATACTTGGAGCTGACGTGTGCTTACATATATACTGGGGGTGCCAAAAAAAAAAGTATACACAATTTAAGAGATGTTAGAAGTAAAACAGATCATTCCCCAAGTGTACAAATCATAGGCAGGTGCACTTGACCAGCTACAGTACCTTCAATTCAACTTCAAAAAGTAACACACGGATAACATCACTTAAAATGTATACACACTTTTTGGCACACTCTCTATAAGACAACATAGGAGAAAGGGCTAAAAAATCAGTATTTTACAATGAATTCAAATTCTCAATACCAGAAAAGAGTTGCAGCAGAAGAAAAGGGAAAAGAAGATGACCTGTCTCCCACCTCCCAGGGAATTCTCCGGTCTTTGTGTGCAGAGGTCAGACTAAAACCATGCATTCTACTACTCAAGCAAAGAGTGCGCCACTAACCTCGCTCTCCTTCATACAGAACGCAAAAACTGACAGCTAAAAGGAATGAACTTGGAAAAATTTTAAAGGAAAATCATTTGCAGAGTGTTAATGTTTATAGTCTCATTAATAAGTTAAATATCCAGTAATACCCAGAAGCAAATATATATATCTAAAAGCAACATAACACAGTAGGTGAATGTGCCTCACACAAAGGCTCCAACCAAGAGCTTAGTGAGTAGGAAAAGGACAGGCTGGAGAACAGCACAGTGCCAGCCACAGGCAGGATTTGGGATTCAGATCCAGGGCATGTGTGTGTCGGGGAAACAGGAGCTATCTGAATTATGGGGCTATATTTCCATCGAGGGATGCTGAGGACTGCATAAACCACTTGAGCCTACAGAAATTACTACCTCGTAATTCAGTCACCTGTGGTTTATTCTATGATGATTTATTGGCTGCCTTTGCACAGTCTGTCTTGTCAAACTTGAAACTTAGGCTATTTCTTTGGAATTTGATTTGTCTTTTACCTGAGAATCTGTCCATTCCTGTAACAAATCTTTATTGAGCATTTACTACAGGTGCTGTGCTGTGGGAGAAGTGAATTGCATGATCCCTTTGGGCCCCCAGCAGAATTTAAGCTCTTCAAAGTACTCAACACCGGGCAGCACCTGTGGCTCAGTGGGTGGGGCACCAGCCCCATGTGCCAAGGGTGGTGGGTTCAAACCCGGCCCCAGCCAAAACTGCAGCAGAAAGTGGCTGTGCGTTGTGACAGACGCCTGTGGTCCCAGCTGCTTGGGA